>JAUPTC010000731.1:0-37699 GCA_030762895.1 Sophora flavescens | reverse complement strand
GATGAAGATGGAAGAGATGAATGGCCATGGGAGGGAAGTAATGGTGAACAATTCAGGATTTTTTGCCGCCTGAATTTTTTTCGTTTCCCTTCTATGCTCTATGTTGCTAGACGCCCAACCCCCTCTCTCTTTTCATACTCCCTTTTGTTTGTAGAACTTATGTAGCATCTGGATAAAACATCTCCGAATTGGCTGTAAGGTCAGGGGTGAGAGGGACAACACACTGGTGGGGTGTAGCCAATGAGGTAAAATTAGCTTTAAGGCCAATTGTTCAGTGTTAGAACAGAGGATTAGGCACCATTTTCGTAAAAGGAAGTCAAATCCAAAGACCAAAAGAAGAGCACACTTGGTTCATACTTGAAATGGACATTACCGTAATAAAAAATATAGAAGACAACAAATTTTTTTTTTTCATTTTTATTATTATTTAAAATTTAAACTCTTTTTTTGCTTTTGGATTTGGACTAATGACCAAACATTGGCTAAACAATATTTGCCTCAAAGCATGAACAAAAGTGGAGATTATTTTAATTTTTATTTTCCTTTTCAAAATAATAATGAAATTGAGAAGATACCCTGACAAACAGTAACACACATACTGCCCCTTGAAAGATAAGTGAAGAGACCTACAATTTCAAAGCCACAAGAATTGTCAAATTATGCCAAAATCAAGGCTACAACCGTGTCCCGATTTCTTCCGCTTGACCAGGCGCGCAGTTCCATGATGTACTTTCACATAACGGGTCATCTTCCAACTTACTCATCTTAAGCCCAATGCCAAGGTATATGCGGATACTCGCTGGTGCTTATTCAAAGTCCCCACTGTCTAGGTTAAACGGATTAATAAGGGTGAAATAGCGCTCAACAGCCGCACAAGTCGGTAGGTAAGAGAGATGAACAAGACAATCCTTGCAAGAATCAATGTTTTGCTTAAATTATTGGGCTTTAATTGCTAAACATTGTTAATTTTCGTATTTCATCATCTTGACTTAGTCACTACAGAGCATAACCAGAGCGCCAGACATCTGATTTGGGTGATCTGTTGTCCCGTGAAAGAGAGTGGGCGTGAAGAGACTCCACAATTTCAGCCACAAGAATTGTCAAAATTAGGCTAAAATCAAGGCTAAATTAGTCAAGAGTTCTTCATGCCATCACATATATCCATAATGTTCTTCCACTAAATGGGCTTAACTTTATCATCTTTAAGCCCAATTAAGGCATAACGATACCTCATGGAAAGCTTGTGCCCCACTTGGTATAGATTCTAAGATTAGTAAGCACATAACAGTGAAGCATCACTGCCTGCCAGATCTTAATTAGTCAAATTTTTTACAACCAATGTTTTTGCTTTTACATTACTGGTTTAATTGGGTTAATATTAATTTTTCTGATTTTTTCACTCATCCTGATCTTGTCGCTTTGCGCGTAGATATAACTTGAGCTAATTGTATCGGATTTTTGTGATCTTGTCTCTCCCAAGAAAGATAAGAAAGACTTACAATTCTGGGTTTTACGAGAATTGTCAAATTAGGGCAAAATTCAAGGCTAAATTGGGTCCCGAGTTCCCCTCGTGCGTACTTCAGATGGCAAAACCATGATGCCCTTCACTTAAAGGCGTAATTTACTCACCTCTTAAGCCCCACCATGTATATGATACCTTGTTGGAAATCTCATTCAGAGGCCCATAATTCTCTCCCTGGTTAGGTCGTGATTAATAAGCGCAACAACTTGATTAACAGCCGCACGCATGCTTAGAGAGATGGGAAATTAGACAATTTTGGTAATCCGTTTTATGCTTTGCTTTTGGGCTTGGCTTAATTGCTAAACATTGTTAAATTTCTTGATTTTTCACTCATCCCGACTTTGTTGCCCTGTGCGAGCATAATTCAGAGCTACTATATCGGATTTCGGTGGATCTTTGTTTGTCTCCTAGGAAAGATAAGGAAGAGACTCACACCGGGTTTCAAGAATTGTCAAAATTAGGAAAAATCAAGGCTAAATTGGCTCCAGTTCTCTTGGCGCTATGCCGAGTGCATCCCCATGATGTCTCCTTCACTTAAATGTGCATTTAATTTACTCATCTTGCTTCCAATTAAGGCATATGATAACTTGCTGGAATATTAAGAGGTACTTTAATTTGTCTAGGGTTAGCTGGGATTTATTAGCATACAATAGCAGTTTACTCGCCGCACACAAGCCTAGAGGGAATTTAGATCAACTTTTACAATCTTTGTTTTTTTATTTTATATTATTAGTTTAATTGTTAAACATTGTTAATCTCGTTGATTTTCCCTCATCATGAACTTGTTGCGTTTCTTGCGTATAGCATAACTAGAGCCAATCTCTCTCAGATTGTTTGACATATTGCTGTCTCCTAGAAAGATAAGGGAAGAGGCCCATAATTTTAGTTCTCAGCACAATCATTAAATTTTGGCCAAAACTGGCGCTAAATCGGGTCCTGATCAAAAGCAGCTCAAAGGTGTTCAAGATGCCCTTTATCGACTCAAAACCCAATTTAAACTTAAAACCTATTTCAAACTCCCTCAACCCAACCGACTTAACCCTAATTTTTGACTCCAAAACCCCATTTTAAACCAAAAACCCTAATTCTAACCCTATTTTTAACTTAAAACTTTAATTCAAACTCTAAACTCCAATCTTGTCCCAAAACCCCACCTGGACCTACATACCCAAATTCCTTGACCTGCAACCCTCACTCTAACCCTTTGAATAAAGGCTAGGTGTACATGGCATCACAATGTAGATGCTCTCCCAACTAGGTTGGCACCTTAACTCCTTACCAACCACCCGCATACACCTTAATATATTTAAAAGATAAAAAGAATACAAAAATACATGGGGACAAAGACTTAAACCCAGGAGTATTAGCAAAATTTAAAATTAGGTAGACCTTGTCTATTAGTAATGAAGCTATTTTAATAAAAGGAGGGGGAGATCCCACCAAAGGGAAACCATGCCTTGAGGTTCCAAATGAGGCTAATTTGTCAGCCAAGCATTACCCTCTCTCAAAATGTGAGTAATCGAAATTGTATTTCTTGGAGCACTGGCGGCTTCTCCATCTATTTCTGTTCCAAGGAATAGCCTTATTAGAATTGAAAGCTCTCCACTACAAGTTAGTGGTCATTACTTGATTCAACTGACAAATTTTAACGCAACCTTAGCAAAGTAATTCCTAATAGCACTATGGTTGATAAGTCACCCTGGAAAGTGCTTATGCTAATGTAAGTTGAAAATCCAAAGAATAGCACCCACTTGAATCCTAAAATACCTCACTAGCGAGTGACCGGAGCTCTTAGCTAAACCATCAATGTACATTTTTATCCAAGAGCACTTTGAGGAAACCAACTCCACCTGCTTTATGAAGGAGACTTACTTCTGACCCAAAATCCTATTTAAACTCCAAAACCCTAATTCAAACTCCTAATCCCTAATTTTGATCCTAACCTTAAATTCTGACCTAACACACTAATTTTTTTTTCCAAACCCTTAATTTTAACTTGCAACTCCAACCACGCCAAAACCTGACCTCAACTCCTATTTTAAACTAAACCTAATCAAACCCTAAACCCTCATTTGACCCACAATTTGACTCTGAACCCATTTGACCCAAACCCTAATTTCTACAAAAGCCTAATACTAACCCCTAACCCTTACCAACCTTGCATAACTTGAATTTTAACCCCACCCTGACTCTCCGAAGCCCTCAAAATCCTAAACTTCCACTCTTCCTAAACCCAATTTGGACCTCTTCCCCACCCCAACTCTCTAATATTTTCTAAACCTCTGTTAACTTCAAACCCTGATTCAAACCCTAAACTCCTAATTTTTGATCCTAAAACTTAACTTCGGACTCCCAAACCTACCAATCTTGACCACTTCACCCTTTACTTCCTAAAACTAATTCGACAACCTATATTTCAAACTCAAAACTATCAACCCTAAACCTTAAATTTGATCCAAACCTTAATTTCCTAAACCTTTTTCCTCCTCCAAAAACCCAAATACACCCAAAACCCTACTCCTAACCTCTTTTGGACCCAAAACCCTATTTTAAACTCCAAACTAATTCAAACCCTAAAACCCAAAATTTGACCTAAAACCCTACTCTTGACCAAACCCCACTTACCCAAAACCCTACTTTAACCCTCCTTTTTGACCCAAAACCTATTTAAACCCAAAACCCTAATTCAAACCCTAAACCCTAATTTTGATCCCCCAAATACTAATTTTAACCCAAAATACTACTCAACCAAAGCCCTACTTTGACCTGTAAAACCCTATTCTAACCCTATTTGACCTAAAACCCTTTTTAAACTTTTCAAAACTCTATTAAACTTAACAAACCCTACTTTAATGCTAACCCGACCACCGTAGAACCCTAATTTTAAATTCAAAACTATACTTAACTTTCTTTTGATCCAAAACCCTATTTTTAACTCAAAAACATTACTTCAAACTCCTTAAACCTCCACTCCTGGAGCCAAAACCCTAATTTGAACCAATACCCTAAATTTAACCCAAAACCCCACTTCAAACCCCTATTTTAAACTCAAAACCTAATTCAAACCTTAAACCCAATTTTGACCCTAAACTCTAAATTGACCTTAAAAATTTTACTCTGGGCAAATCTTACTTTTAAACCCACTTGAACCAATTTGAACCATAATACTAATTCTAACTCAAACCCTAATTTTAAACTCTTAAACCTAATTTTATCCCTATATTTTACTTTGACCAAACTCTACTTTAACTTCTATTGCTTTAACATCCTGACTTAACTCCAAATATCATTTGAAACCCTAAACTCTACTTTCTCCTAACTCAGTATCTTGACTAAAACCTCTTATTTTAACTTATATCCTAATCCAACTCCTTTTCACCCTTAAAAATATTTTTAATTAACCTACTAATCAATCTCAACTCAAAACTTGTAATTTTAACTCAAAGCTTCATTTGCGACTCAAACCCTAATCTAACCATATTTACCCTAAAACCTGCTTTAAAACCCTAGACTCCTAATTTTGACCTCAAACCCTACAACCCAACCCCACCTTTTGACCAATCTCCTAGACCCAGTAAAAACCCTAATTCTAGCCCAAATTCCAACCTCAATCCAAATTTTGACCCAACCTATTTTAAACCCAAAACCCTAATTTAACCCTATTTTTGACTTAAAACCATTTTTAACCCTAAAACATAACACAACCTAAACCCTAATTTGTTCACCAAAAACCCTAATTTTGACCAAAAACCTAATTTTAAACTCCAGCCCCAACTCACCCAAAACCCTAATTCTAACCCATATTTTTACCCAAAACCCTATCTTAACTCAAACTCAATCCAAACCCCAAAACCCTAATTTTGACCCAAAATCCCAAGCTTCTAATCACACCCCAATCTAACCCTCTTTTTAACTCAACAACCCAATTCAAAACCCTCAAACGCTAATTTTGACCCAAACCGAAAATACTGACCCAAAACCTACTCTTGACCTCAGCAACCCCACTTCAACGCAAAACCCTAATTTAACTCCTATTTTTGACTCCAAAACCCTGTTTCAAACTCCTAAACCCTAACACCTAGAACCCGACTGACCAAACCCCACTCTTAAAATAAAACCCACTTGGACCAATACCCAAATTCAACCCAAACCCTAATCTAACCTGATTTCGACCCAAAAACTCCTATTTTAAACTCAAAACCCTAATCCAAACCATAACCCCGCTTGATCCTAACCCAAATTTGACCCATAACCCTAATTCTTTTCCCAAAACCTAATTTAACCCAAGAACCCAATTCTAACCTTTTTTGACCCAAAACCCTATTTAAAACTCAACCTACCATTCAAACCCTAAACCCTAATTCTAACCTGTAACCCTAATGACCAAACCCTAAATTTTAACTCCAAACCCTAATTTAACGCTATTTTTGACCCAAACCCCTATTTTTAACACAAAGCCCTAATTCAAACTCTAATTTTAAACTAAACCCGAAATTTGATCCAGGAACACTAATTTTGATCCAAACCCTAGTTTTAAACCAATCAACCTCCTAAACCCTAACTCTGGACCAAAACCAAATTTTTGTTCAAAACCCTATTTTAACCCTAAAGCCCCGATTCTGAGCCCAACCTAATTCTACCGTATTTTTACCAAACCCTATTTTTAAACTATAAACCCTATTTCAAACCCTAAACCCTACCTTTGATCCAAACCCTAAATTGACCTAGAACCCTAATTTGGATCAAACCCTAATTTAAACCAAAACTCACTTTTAACCCAAAGCCCCACTTGACCCAAAACCCACTCCTAACCCACTCACCCAAATCCTATTTTTAACCCAAAACTCTAATTCAAACACCAAACCCTACTTGGACCCTAAAACCCAAAATTTACCTAAACCCTAATTTTAACTCTGAAACCCTACCAAACCGTATTTCCCACTCCAAAACCTATTTTTAATTAAAACCCTAATTCAAACATTAAACCCTATGTTTGACCCAAAAACCACCTAATTTTTAACCCAAAGCCCTAATTTTGACCAAAAACCAAATTCTAACCCTATTTTTTGACCCAAAACCCCATTTCAAACCCTAAACCCCAATTTGGACCCTTAACCCTAATTTTGAACCGAAACCCCAATTTACCCCAAAACTCCCACTATAACCCAAATTCTAACTCCTAGGCCCTACCTGTACCAAAAACCCCAATTTTGACCCAAACCCATATTTTAACCTCTCAGCCCACTTCTAACCCTATTTTTACCAAAAACCTGTTTTAAACTCACCAACTAAACCCTAAACCCTAATTTGACCCTGAATTTACCAAGAACTCGTACTTGACCAAACGCTACACTCTTACCCAAAAGCCCAATTCAACCTGACTTGGACCCGGAATCACAATTTGGACTCGAAACCCGAAATTCTCAACCCAAAACTCTCATTCTAAGCTTTTTTGTCCCAAAACCCCATCTTTACACAAATCCCTAATTCAAACCCCCATTTTGAAACTAAACCCTAAATTTGACCCGCAACCTAAATTCTGACCTCCACCCTAAATGACCTAACCATATTTTTGACCCAAAACCCTATTTTAAAATCAAAACCCTATTTCAAACTCCTATACCCCAATTCTTGATCCGCCAAACCCTAAATTTGGACATAACCCTAATTTGACCCAAAACCCTAATTTCAATCAAAACCCACTTTAACCTGGAGCCCTCATCTCGACCCAAACTACTTTAACCCTATTTTTGACCCAAAATCTTATTTTAATCGAAACCCCAATTCAACCCTAAACCCCACTCCTTGACCCAAAACCTTTTCGACTCCAAAAACCTATTTTTAACTCAAACCCTAATTCAAACCCTAAACCCTATGTTTGACCCAAAACCCTTACTATGCCAATGCCCTAATTCTTGATTCCAAAACCCTAATTCAAGAACTAATATTTTTACCTAAAACCTAATTCAAACTCCTAAACCCACTTGACCCAAACTAAATTTGACTCCAACCCCACTTACTAAACCCTAATTTACCCAAAATCCTAATTCTATCTCCTATCTTCACCCAAAATCCTATTTAACTCAAAAACCTACCCAAACTCCTAAACTCCAATTTTACTCTCAACTCCAAAAATTCTGACACTTAAACCCAAACCCTGATGAACCTAAAACCCTAATTCCTTCTCGACCCCAAAACTTATTTTTAACTCAAAACCCTAATTCAAACTCGAAACCCTATGTTTGACTTTAAACCCAATTCCATCCCAATGCCCTAATTGACCAAAACCCTAACTGCACTATTTTTGACCGAATACCCTAATTCAAACCCTAAACCCTAATTGCCCCCTAAACCCCAAATTTGGACCAACCCTTAATTTGACCTTCAACCCCACTTGTGATCTTCTAAACCCAAAATTTCGACCCAAACCCTAATTCTAACCCTATTTTTGACCCAAAAACATATCTTTAAACTCAAAACCCTAATTCAAACTCTAAACCTAATTTTGTTCAAAAACCCCACTTTTGACCCAAAAAACCTTAATTTAACCCTGAGCTCCTAAGTTTAACCCAAACACTAATACTAACCCTATTTTGGACCCAAACCTATTTTTAAACTAAAACCCTATTTCAAACCCTAACCCTACACATGAACTATGACCATAAACCCAAAATTTGACTCCTAAACCCTGCTCTACCCTAAATTTAAGCTTATAAAACCCTAAACCCACTTTGATCACGAATCAAATTGGACCTTAAACCCCACTTTTTTCCCAAACCCTACGAAAACCCAAAGCCCTAATTTTTCCCTAAACTCCCACTCTGGAGCCAAACCTCTGAATGTAACTCCGCCCTAATTTTAACCCAAACCCACCAACTCCTATTTTTGGACCCAAAACCCTATTTTAAACTCAAACCTAATTCAAACCCTAAACCCTACCTCCGACTCCTACACCCCAAATTCTGACCTTAACCCACTTGGACCAAACCCTAATTTCACCCAAAAGCCTAATTTAACTCCAATTCAAAACTCCTAACCCAATTATCAAGAACCCTAATTTTGACCAACCCTAAATTTTAACCCAAAAACCTTAATTTTAACGTTATTTTGACCCAAAACCCTATTTGAAACTCGAAACCCTAATTCAAACTCCTAAACCCTAATTTTTATCCTAAACACCTAATTTTTAACCCAAAACCCTAATTGTAACCCAAAGCCCCACTTGGACTCCAACCCAAATTTTTAACCCCAAACCCTAATTTAATCTTTTTATTTTTGACCCAAACCCTATTTTTTAAATTCAAAACCTATTTCAAACCCTAAACCCTATTCTGCACTCCTAAATTTGGACTCAACCGTGAATTGACCCGAACCCTAATTTCACCCAAAAGCCTAATTCTAAACCTACTTGAACCCAGAACCCAAACACTTGACCAAAACCCCAAATTTTAACCAAAACCCAAATTCTAACCTTATTTTTGACAAAAAACCCACTTAAACAAAGCCCCGATTCAAACCCTATTTTGGACCCAAAACCCTATTTTAAACTGAAAACCTATTTTTAAACCCTACACCCAAAATTCTGACCCAAAACCCCACTCAACCCTATTTTGACCCAACCCTATTTCTTAAGCTCAAACCCCTAAACCCTAATTTTGATCCTAAACCTTCAATTTGACCTAAAACCCTAATTTTTCCAAAAACCCTAATTTTAACCCAAACCTCAATTCTAACCCTATTTTTGAACCAAAACTTAATTCTAACTCTCAAAACTTAATTCAAACCCAAGACCCTAATTTGGACTCCTAAACCCAATTCCACCCAACCATAATTTTGACCCAAACCCCATTCTTGGCCTCCAAAAGCCTAATTCTAACCCTAATTCAAACCCTAAACCCTAATTCTTGGATCCATAATCTTTATTTTCCTTAACCGAAACCCCAAAATTTAACCCAAAAACCCTAATTTTAACACTATCACTACAATGTATTAGACTTTAGATAGCGTTTCGTATGCCTTTAATAGCGTTTGTAACTCATATCATGCTACCGCTTATTAAAACTTTAGTAGCAAAGATAACATTTAGGGGAGTGCTATTAGTGAATTTAGATATGCTTGTACATTTACAAACGCTATTCCTCTTTTTTTTCTTCTATCAAAGTTTCTAGCTTTAGATAGCATTTGTATTAACAAACACTTATCTATTCCCCTTTTTTTTTTAAATTTTCATATTTAACTTTACATCCATTCCTCGCATATTGAACTACACCAAAAACCAATTGTTGCGGTAATACAAATGTTCCCCTTGCTTCACCGCACTTCAAGTAAATATGTATATGCAAAAGATGCATAAAATTAGGGAGAAAAATTAAGGAACAATATATAAGTGAACCAAACTTATATCACACATGCACACCCGGGCATATACATACGATTATGAGAAGCAATTGATTCATACACAAAGCTTCCTGCCCAACATCATCCAAAACCCTTTAAGTCAACAATGAAATCATTAAATTTGTTTCTAAACCGCTAACTACCAATACTATCACAAGACAGAAGTGCTTGTATGAGACCGATCATAGACTAATATGCCTGAGAGTTTAATGCCTTGCAATGACCTACAAAAATCAAACAAATCCATCAAGAAATTCCCATAGAAGGAAGTGGAAGACCAAATATCTTTCTTATTAAAAATTGAAATATGTTATAAAGGATCATGTAACACATACAAGGTCGTTACTTGCAAAAATCCAATATTATATGGTATCTTCCAGCTAATTGTTGTAAGATAAATCCTAAATCAAGGAGGACATTAAAGAGGTTACAAATAATACAAGACAAGGTATAGAAAAGTCCTGACATTCAAGCTGATTACATACAGACCTCCGAAGGCAGATGCTGCGTTTTCTTAGAATACTTCCAATCAAGCTTTGTTTTTCCAGATCACTTGCAACCACAAAAAAAAACACGGGGCAATAATCAAACACCCTTAGGAAATACACTTGTAAAATGCATTACTTTGTTGATGAAGAAGAATAACGCAAATAATAAGTGTGATTTAAACTTTTACTCAACTGAGGATATAGATAAAGAGAAATCATCAAGGATGTAGATCTCTAGTTAGAAATTCTAAAGCATTATTGACATACTCCATCGAGTATTGCCGCACTCATCGTGGCTTACCATTTGACAATCAAACGAACTTTTCAATATATACACCAATCTTCCTTGACTTTATAGTTGGAGTTAAAGGAGTATGTGTGACTTTGAA
Source organism: Sophora flavescens (assembly GCA_030762895.1). Classification (NCBI taxonomy): domain Eukaryota; kingdom Viridiplantae; phylum Streptophyta; class Magnoliopsida; order Fabales; family Fabaceae; genus Sophora; species Sophora flavescens. Next base: position 26,903 of record JAUPTC010000731.1, on the reverse strand, counting down.
GTGGAAGCATCATACATAAAAATTAAATAAATTAAGTTAGAATGATAAAACATTTGAACAATACATAAGAGTTAAGAACAACATCCCCATTGGTATTTTTTAACTTTTCTCAGATAATTTCCTCACGAGTCGATGAATAGTACCCATAACTGCATCAAGGTTGTCCTGGCAATATAAAAATAAAAATAGCAAATCAATATAGTTTTTTTATCTAATTGCGCATTAAGTTTTTGCAAATATACTCTCATCAATCCATTTAATGTTGGTTGCCTTTAAACGCCGGCACCTGGTCCTCCTTTTGTCGATAAACTTGCAAAGCACTAATCACAAGATCAAAATCTTTCATAGAAACATATTTTCCAATCATCACAAACACACGCATGCTTTTATTTTGAACCACAACAGCCACAAAACTCCAAGATATGTCAATTCAACACGCTTATTCTAATGTCAAAAATCAAAAGCACATTAGGGGACCATGACAACTTGCAACATGTATCTACCATGGAAGCCATTCGGTTTAATCATAGAAAATCAGAAATATAAAAGCATGCTTACTATCGAATGTATTCTTAATTCGGCCATTCCTTGGGATCAACATTCAAGGGATCCAGAGAAAATACCCTTCAACAATATTTTTATCACGACACAACACCAAATGATTCTTTACAAAATGTTGAGATAACAAAATCCTAAGCCCTCAACTTTTATGTAATTCATTATTGTGAATTTAGTCTCATAGATGTTTACTCACCCAACATTGCACTCCATTTAAAACAAGTGCTGATATTCTCTTTCTTTAGTTGCAAACTGTCAGCTTATACGCCTGTCTGTGGATCCTTCCCAAGTAGCCGTATGTATTTGTTTGGTGTGGGGACAAGAATAGAAACCTCCCTCAGCTTCTTTCCTTTGGAAGAACAATTCTTCATAAAATACCTTTACCACATAAAATGGATTACACCAATGATATCAATACTTAAATGGAAAGACTAAAAAAATATTGTACACTTTAAGCCCGATTTAGTACCGAGATATACGGAAATAACGGAGGCAGATACCCATTCATGATTTACACTTTCTCTCGATATTTTCGCATCGATCATCTCAATGATATGCTACACCAAAAATATTTTGTTCCATCTTCTATATCCAATTGGCATCATTTTTCATATTCTTCGCTCATGTTTTTAAGAAAATTCAAATATTCCGTAGAAATTGTAGTTGAAACCAGCCGTGGGAGGGTTGGCCTCGAGTTGCCTTCCTTTATTTTCTAGGGTTGTAATGACTCCTTTGTATATCCTGTATACTTCTCCTTCTTGCCTTTAGATTTTCAAGTGTGCTCGGTTCTGCACTTCAATAGCGCTTAGTGATCAATTAATGTAAAAATATATGCTGTGATATTTAATGGTGGAAAATGCAATTACATACCATAATAATTACAACCACGGGATCAATTGGCCATGCCACAAGTACCCCTATTGCATCTTTTACTCGCCATTACATTCGCATCATCGATAGGTACCTAAATGGCGCATCCCTCGCCAGACAACATCAACTCCAACTTTCACATGGTTAAGGGGTACCGGTCCAAGGAGTGCGTGTAACACCTACCTATTGCATTTACCCATACCAACCATATGATAGTTTGGGGTTGATAAATATAGCCATATGAGTTGGACGGCTAATCCAATGATAGATGAATAAGTCGGAATTAAGGCATCCAATTGAATGTATTTAATCGCAATGCAATACTAGTAAAAAAAAAAGGCATGCATTACCTCCGAAGCCTCGATGGCGAGATGGTAGAGTGCAACTATCTTTGACGCTGTCGGGCGTGAAATTAGCCTCGCCTCTCTCATCCTCCTTTTTTTCAGCTTTTCTTCCAAAATGTTCAATCTTTCTCGTGAGTCGCACACCAATGTCTCCCACCTGTTCCGTTCAGAGTTATGTTTTGCACGACCTTCATGGGGAAGTAGTCTTTTTAGAGACGCCAAAACCCACACCCCTAACACGACTGTGGTTCTCTGGGCACACCTGGGGATTTAGCAAGAATATCCTCGGGGACCAAAATCTTGTATTTCTCCTTTCTGCAGATCGTGTGACAGTTCCTCCCCGACACATAGTTATTGGTGAAATGCAAATGTTAAAATTATTATCTATTATCATAAGAAAATAACAAATGAAAATGTAAACGTTAGTCTACTAACACATTTATTCCACACAATCTGCTGCATTTTTGTTGTCAATTACACCCGCTTTTTCTCGTGCTTTCTCCACAAATATGGCGTTTAATTTTTCTTAACTGCCCCGCCTCAGCATCGATATTGAGATAATATTTAACCAAATAGCTTAAAAGTCATATTTACTACACATGCAGTTAAATATATATATACATACCAATTCATCTCACGTCAAGATACCCCTACGTGATGCTTTTAAGTGGCATGCAGGATCTAAACGCCTGCTATATTTTCATTGCTTAATTTCTATTCGTACACATATAAGTAAATTAATACATGGTTAATGTCATATGTACGATACATATAATTATGGGACTAACGTATATTAAACATACCAGAATCGAGCATCTCCCGTAAGTATTGTTATAAAAATCTATCCACTCATCCCTTGATATGTGTGGATATTGTGATGGAGGTTCCTCTATGATACTCCGCTAAGCATCTCTAGAAATTTTTTGTCAATCTAGTTCTAATGCCCTATGAGCTACCACTTCAAGTACAAATTTTTTCCGAGATTCATCAACATTAAAAGACATCCGCAAAACAATATAAACAACGTGTCAAAGTAAGTATGTTTACATAGCTTTACAATATAATTCATCAATTTTACCAATTACCCGTACATCGCCTATATGCTCTCTTTCAAAGCATCCAAAGCTTCATCCTTCCAATAGACAAATAATCGGGACCGCTTTCCTAACATGCCCCAATGTAACTCTTCTCAATATTTTACTATTAGCACGAATCGCTTGGTCCAAATAATTCCATTCAACCTAATAAAAATAATAAAGTAATTAAACTAGATATCAAACAACATTATGAAATCCTTATATTAGTGAGTAAATTACATCAAATTTTTGTCCTTTACTCCTAGCCGATGACCGCCTTCATAATCAAGTGCCCACGCCTCGTCACTTTGGCAGCACTAGAATTACTTGAAGATGCATTTACCTACAAAATATTAGACACAAGTAAAACATCAATGGACATTAATATAATATTAATTGATGCAAAATATAAAACAACAATTGATAACAAAATCAACACTAGCATTACCGGAATATGCTAACTATAATATAAAAGGATCAAAAAGTTCATTTAAACACAAACACTACATACATGTTTAAGTCAACCTTTTTCTTTTCTTCATTGATTGGATTTGTTTGTCCTTTATTAGTACGAAATGGTGGATTGACCAAAGCTCCTCATCATGATCATCTCTCATATACATACCATCATCCCTAGTCGATCAATCTCAGTGATTGTAATGTCCTGACAAAGGATCATCTTTCAATATCAACATCTCCATGGTCTTGATCATCAATCTTAGTAATTATTTTGTTAGTCAAAAGAACAATGGACCTTTTCATATCAGCTGATCGGTGACATAGAACACTTGTTGGCTTGGAGCTAATATAAAGGCTCATCTTTATACCCACCCTATTAAGATCCACTTGCATTAACCCCGACTCATCAATCTCAACACCGTTATTATTGTCAACCCACTTACAACCAAACACACCAACCTTAAACTTTGTGTAATCTAACTCCCATATGCTCAATGACGCCGTATGACATATTTGCATATATCAGTCTTTATCTTTCGCACTTGAGATATGCACGACCGAGACAAGAGTCACACCACCTCTTTGCATTGTACTCCCACCATCTTGTTCTTTTTGTATAGAATGTGTACCATTAATTTGATAACCTGGTAAGAGAAGACATAAACTTGGACCTTTCCAACTATCTCAATCTATTTGAAATCAAGTAGATTTCAATAACTCGCATAAATGTGATTTTTAGCCTCGTTATAAAACAACGATTGTGTTCTCTAGTTAGCCAATTGATTCTTATTTGGATACAAACCCTTAAGCATGTCCTGTGTTTTTCAACATATGGCTCAACCTCATCGGCATTGTGCGCTATAAGTGTGCTTGCTCCCATTCTCGCCTCTGATATAGTCACTATTTCTCCTCCAGGACTTCTGCCCCATCATTCTCCATGTGGACGACTTTGGCAGCATAGAATCAGCATTGGATAAGTATTCGGCACGAATTCAACAGCTTCTTCGACAATATACCGTTCAACAATACAACCTTCTCGGTCGGACGATTTTTCACATACCCTTTAATATCTTCATATAACGCCAATCGGTACATCCATCTCATATAAGCCGCCCACACGCCGTGTCCTCTAACAAGGTGAATGGTTAGATGAACCATTATGTCAAAGAATGAAGGTGGAAAGTACATTCAAGCTCGCATAAAGTCACAACAATTTCTTTTGCAATGATGGCAACTTCCCGGTCAATCACTTTGCCGCAAATTGCCTTGAGAAGAAACATAGTTTAGTTAAGGCCCCCACTTTGTTAGGTAAAATAGACCGTATACCAATGGGTGTCAATCCCATGAGAACATGACAATCGGGGACTTAGACCTTTAACTTGGAGATCTTTCATCGATACGAGGTTCCTAATGTTTGAAGAGTACCCTTCCTAACCCTAACCCTTCAAGAAACTTACAAAAATAGTTTTTCTTTTCTAGACAGAGTGTAGCACGAGGAAGATATGTACTTTTACCCTTCTTCGTCGGTCCCAATTCTCTTCTTATTCCCATACTAACCAAGTCCAACCTGCATTGATGCCATCTTTAGTCTTCCCCGCACATCGAGTAACGACCAATGACCTATCACAATATTTTTTTCAACGGCATCACATCGAGGAAATGTCTTTACATATAATGATTTCCAAATGGCAACTCAAAGAAAATCATTTTCTTCCACCCTCTTGTGACAATATCTCCGCAAAATGTTTACCGAATTGGATATTCAAATCCTTTACCTTTTCAAAAGTTGATCACCTCGCAACGGTGAAGGAGTTACCTTTTCCGAGTTCCATTGAACGCCTTTTCTCCACCACCGGTAATGATGACTTGATGCAAAATCTACGATGCCCAAGAAAGACATTCTTCTTACAATGTTCTAACCGCATCCAACTCCACTCTTCACATAGCATGGCACTGACTCCTGATGCTATATCCGACAGATCACCGTAGGCCGGAAAATCATTAATTATGCCAAACAACATAGCTCTCAAATTGAAACTTTCCCTTATACCCGTCAGCACCTACACCTGGCTTCCACGCTTGTTTCAAGTCTTCAATCAAAGGAGTCAAATAGACGCTACATCATTTCCCGGTTGTTTGGGCCTATAAATTAACATAGATAACATCATAAATTTGCGCTCATGGATAGCCACGGGGATAGGTTATAATCACCAAAATCACAGGCCATGTTGTGGAGAGCTATTTGGAACAATATGCGGGTTACCACACGTTGCCAATGCAAGTCGAGGTTCTTGATTCTTGCCCAAAATCAGGATAATCATGATCAGATTTCTTCCATTGAGGAGAATTTGCCGGTGCCGCAGCTTGCCATCTTTGATCTTTTCATCCTCATTCCATGTCAAGTGCTTTGAATCTTCCGGACCACGGGAGATGCGCCAAACTAGGTATTATGGGAAAATACCACACAACCTTCTCTTGATCTGATTCTTTCTTCTTATATCGTGAGGTATTACATTTAGGGACATCTTTAACGATGCATATTCATTCCAAATAAAATGCAACGTTAGGACAAGTATGTATCCTCTCGTAGCTCATGCCAATAGAGCGTAACATTTGCTTAGCCCATATGTCCGACTAACAAGCACATTATCCTCCCGGCAACATGTCTTTCAATAGTGTGAGTAAGTCCATAAAGTTCTTATCACCCCATCCGTTGCTCGATTTCAAGTTATACAACTTTAACATCGCCGACAATCTTGTGAATTTAGCATACCCATCATACAATGGTTGCTCGCATCACTTACCAACCTCTCAAACATTTGAGGACAATCCCGAAGATCCTTTCAACAAAGATTTGCAATGTCTTCAAAACGACGCCCTCATAGTATTTGTGCCGTATCGTATGATGAATATCTCACACGATTCCTCATTTCACTAGACTCCACTCTTGTCTCGCCATGTTTTTGTCTAACATGTATAACTTTGATCGATTCCATTACACACCAAATGTTCTTCCAAATCGGCCGCACTAACTCGCCTTGCATAACACCAACCTAAACAAGGACATATGATTGTACTAGGTTTTTCCGCATGCCAAACTGCAAACCCAATGAACTCTTGCACCCCATCCTCATACTCCTTCATAAACGACCGCATACATCCATTTCCGATCCATGCTTTCCGATCTACAAAAATATTTATTAAACATATTTACTTTGAGTTTAGAGTGGTTGATGTCTACATGCAATGTGAACCAACAACAATCTGTGATAGCTATCCAACAACAAAATGCTTGTGAATCTAGAGATAATCGTAAATAGTCACACCAGTCAAGACCACCAAGCATACAATCGAAACATACATTCAAACCATTGAACCGCGAAGATCTAATCCATTAAAGGAGTTTTTCTTTTTCCAGAGACACCCTTACCTATGCCCTTCTCATCAAGAGTCCCATGTCAAAAGGATTTATTTCAATATGAAAATAGATGGTAATACATCATGAAAATGACAAAAAATGGCAATGGAGGGGGTATAAAAAAAAACATAATCGATGAACTGACCAAAAAGCATCCATTTTTCCCATAAGAAATTCTTTTTCATATCATACTAGCGGATTCACCTAGGTACTAAGTTGCAGAAATTTATTTGCCTCGTATAAAAGTCTTCTATGTAATTTACTTGCATTAAATCAAAGATTGCAATAGCTAATAAGGGTTGCTTCTAATCATCTCGACAACAAACAACATTCATTTTCGTCATAATGGGGGGGAGAGGGACATAAAGACCTTCTCATTATCCAACAAAAGACTATGGCCATATATCTATACAAACCCCGCAGAACACAATATTTTCACCAAAATGGAACGTAACACTCCTTATACTTGAGAACAACACACTAGACAAAGCCTAGCAATCAAGAGATCTCGCTTATACACACCCCTTCGGACCGATATCGTTCATTTGTTTTCCAAAACTATGAAAGTTTAGCCTAAAAAAATCAAGTTCCGTAATCCAAATAAGAAAATATAGGGTTTTACACTCATCTATTCCTCTTAATCTTGAACCTGGCCTCTCGCACGCTGGTTGTGAGCAGCAGTCCACCTTTAGCCAAATGCACAATCCTCTCTACTTTAGCCAAATGCATCTTAATTTCTCAGAAACCCCACTTTCGCCTCCACCATTCCACCGAACAATTAGTAGCATAAGAAGCTCTCTCTCAATCAGCTATCAAACCATTGAATCCGTAATGATAAGTTTAAGTTTCAATAAAAAATAAAACCAGAAATTAATAATCGGTAAGGCTGGATGTCAAAGATTGTTGGACTATCTCGTATCCGCATTAGTAGGGCACAATTGCATCGGGGAAGGATCATGTAAAATTAATAACTTCAATACAAGCCTAGTGTGGGGCTTTAATTGCTATCAAGGTTTCATGGTGCCAAAAAAAAGTCTTTGTTGCAGACAACAACAACAAAAAATATTGTGAGATGAAAAGCATACATAGAATATAAATAAATTATTACCTGTAAGGTGGTAAGTTCTATAACTTCCTCAAGAATAAAAAAAGATACCTATGATGGAGGAAATAGGTTATACAGAGAAGCGCATCGAATAGCTATGAACATGATTAGAATGTCGCAAATGACCTAAATCCAACAAAAGAAAACTTAAGCTTTGATTGCTTTGATAGCTACAAGCAAGGGGGAATTATTCAATAAATTTACTTGACAGTAGGGAGGAGCCTTTGTGTCTGAATCAATGAAGGGTGGGGGGACGATTGTGGCACGCCCACCAAGGAAGAGGGTTAGGGCGCGAAAAATAAATGGAAGAGAATGTAAACCGCCTTTGAATGGATGGAGGTGCGGGCGAGGGCAGCAGAGGTTTAGCGCGGCTAACCGAGATCTCGCCAGATGAGTACGACGCGGTTGAAGCCGGATGGCAACCTTGGATAACAAAGGCGTAAGGTCGTTGATGAACTCGAGGATGTTAAGCGAATCCAGAATGGACGGGTAATCGCCAGAATCTAAGATAGCTTCTGACATTAAACCTATTTAGTGGTTACCTTTTAATAGCATTTCATTTTACAAATGCTATTAAAAGTTGATTTTATTTTATTTATTTATTGCAAATTAAAAGATAGCTTCCGTGTGGAACCGCCATCTTAGGTTATAAGTTAAGATACCGCTTCCTCTTCGTGCGCCATCTTTTCCTGTGAGTTGACATTCGTTCCTTATGGAAACGTTATCTTAGGTGATAACTAAGATAACATTTTCTTAAGGAACTATTAAAGTCCCCCTCCCATCATTTAATAGCATTTCGCACCGAAATGCTATAAAGGTGCGTTATTAAAAGTATAACTGTGGTAGTGTATTTTTTGACCCAAACCCTATTTTTAACCTTCAAAACCTAATTTAAACCCTAAACCCTAACTTTGATCCTAAACAATAATTTTAACCCAGAACCCTAATTTTAACCCAAAACCCTAATTTTGACTCCAATACCAAATTTTAACCCCAAACCTTAATTTAACCCTATTTTTGACCCAAACCCTATTTTAAACTCAAACCCTAATTCAAAACCTAAACCTCATTTGGACCCTAAATTTGACTCTAGAACCGTAATTTACACGAAACCCCAATTTTACCCCAAAGCCTAATTCTAACCCTAATTTTGACCAAACCCTAAATTTTAACCCAAAACCCTAATTCTAAACCTTATTTTGACCCAAAACCCTATTTTTAAACACAAAGCACTAATTCAAACCCTAATTTTAAACCAAACCCTAAATTTTACCCAGAACCCTATTTCTATATGAAACCCTAGTTTTAACCCAAAACTAAATTCAAACCCTAAACCCTAATTTGGACCCAAAACCCAATTTTTGACCGTAAATCCTAATTTTAACCCAAAGCCCTAATTTTACACCAAACCCTAATTCTAACCGTATTTTTGACCCAAAACCCAATTTTAAACACAAACCCTATTTCAAACCCTAAACCCTAATTTTCATCCGAAACCCTAAATTTGACCCTAAACCCCAATTTTGACCAGAAACCCAAATTTTAAACCACAACCTAAATTTTAACACAAAGCCCTAAGTTCGACCCAAAACCTTATTCTAACCATATTTTTGACCCAAAATCCTATTTTTAACTCAAAACCCTAATTTAAACCCTAAACCCTATGTTTGAACCAAACCCAAATTTTAACACAAAAATGACCACAAATCTCTAACACTATTTTTGACTCCAAAACACTATTTTTAAACTCAAACCTATTTCAATCCCTAAACCTTAATTTTCCCGAAACCCTCAATTGGACCAACACTAATTTTGACATCAAACCTAATTTTACCCAAAGACCTAATTATTAAACAAAACCATAATTCAAACCCTAAACCCCAATCTTGACCCATCCTAGTACCACTAATTTTGACCAGAACCTAAATTTTACCCAAACCCAATTTTAACCATATTTTTTACTCAAACACCAATTTTAAATTTTAAACCCTAATTCAAACCTGAAACCAATATTTCTACTAACTTTTTGACCTAAACCCTAATTTTAAACTCCAAAACCCTAATTTGGACCCCAACCCTACTTTTCCCCAAACCCAAATTTAACCTATTTTTGACCCAAAAACCCATTTTTAAATCAAACCCCCAATTTAAACCCTAATTTACAAACCTAAATTTTAACCCAAAACCAAAATTTAACTTAAACCCCTAATTTTACCTGAAACCCTAATTTAACCCAATTTCCTAAAAACCTATATTTAACTCAAACCTAATTCAAACCCTAGCCATGTTTGACCAAAAACCAAATTAAACAACCCTAATACCCAAAACCAATTTACCATAATTTTTACCCAAAACCCTAATTCTAACCCTAATTTTGACCCTAAACCCTCAAATTTGACCCGAAACCTAATTTTTACCCGAAACACCTAATTTTACTCCAAAACCCTAATTTAACCCAAACCACCCTTAAACCCATCTTGACCCAAAACCCTATTTTTGAAACTCAAAACCCTATTCAAACACTAAACCCTAATTTGCACCAAAAACTTAATTTTTACCTAGACCCTAATTTTAACCTATTTTTTGACCCAAACCTATTTTTTACCCAAAACCTTAATTTTAACAAACCTATTTCCCAAACCCTAATTTTTACCCAAAACCCTAATTCAAACCTTATTTTTGACCAAAAACCCTATTTTTAACTAAACACACTAATTAAAACCCTAAACCCTAATTTTGACTCCGAAACACTAAATTTGACCCAGACCCTAACTTTTACCTCCGTAAAATTTTACCCCAAACCCTAATTCTAACCTATTGACCCAAAACCTATTTCTCCAAACCTAAACCCTAAACCTGTCCTAAACCTAATTTTAACCTAAACCATTTTGACCTAATTTTTACCCAATACCTAAATTTTAACCCAACCATAATTTTAAACAAACCTAATTTAACCCATATTTTTGACCCAAAACCCTATTTTTTAACCCAAAAACCTAATCCACACCAAAACCCAAAACCGTAATTTTAACCATAAACCCTAATTTTGACCCAAAAAAAATTTGACACAAACCCAAATTTTAACCAAACCCTAATTTTACCCAAAATCCTAATTCTAACCAATTAAACCAAAACCAATAATTTACCCAAAACCCTAATTTTGACCAAACCACTAATCTAACCCAAAGCCCTATTTTTGACCCAAAACCTAATTCTAACCCTATTTTGACTAAAACCCTATTTTTAACTCAAAACCATATTTCAAACCTAAACCCTAATTTTACCTCAAACCCTAAATTATCCAAAACCATGATTCCCAAACCTAACCACATTTTTGATCCAACACCCTATTTTTACCTCAAAACCTAATTCTAACCCTAAACTATTTTTAACCAAAACCCTAATTTGGACCTAATACCTAAATTTTAACACAGACCCTAATTCTAACCTAATTTTGACCCAAACCTTATTTTAAACTCAAAACCCTATTTCAAACCCTAAACCCTAATTTTGACCCAAAACCCTAAATTTGACCCAAACCTAATTTGACCAAACCCTAATTTTACCGTAACCCTAATTCAACATTTTACAAACCTATTCAAATCTAAACTAATTTCGACAAATAAAACCAATTTTGACCTAGAACCAAATTTTACCAAAAGCGTAATTCTAACCTAGTACCTAAAACCTAATTAAACTCTAAACACTAAATTTGGACCCAAAACGAAAAAGTCAACCCTATTTTGACCCAAAACCCAATTTAAATCAAAACCATAATTTAGACCAAAAACTTAATTTTGCCCCAAACCCAATTTTAAACCAAAAAACCTAATTTCTATAAACCACAATTTACTAGAAATACATAATTCTAAACGTAATTTTGACCCAACCATATTTTAAACAAAACCCTATTTAAACCACTATACCATATATTGACCAAAAACCTATTTTTAACAAACCAGTAATTTTTCCCAAAACCCTAATTTTAATCCTAATTTTTAACTTACTTTAATTTTACCCCGAAACCCTAATTTTACCCAAAACCTAATTTTAAATATTTAAAATTATTTTTCCCAAAACCTAATTCTAACTTTATTTTTGAGCCAAAACCATATTTTAAACTTAAAACCCTATTTCAAACCCTAAAACCATAATTTTACCCTAAACCTCGATTTGACCCAAACACTAGCTTTGACCCGAAAACAAAAATTTACGAAAACCCTTATTCTAACCTATATTTACCAAACCCTATTTTAAACTCCAACCCAATTTGACCCAAACCTAATTTTGACCCAACCCTAATTTTTACAAACCCTATTTTAAACTCAAAACACTAATTTTAACCTAAAAACCTAATTTTACAAAACCCTAATTTTACCTAACCCTAATTCTAACCCTATTTTTGACCCAAAACACTATTTTAAACTCAAAACCTATTTCCAACCTAAACCTTAATTTTGACTAAACCAAATTGGACCCAAACCTAATTTTATACCCAAAACCTAATTCTAACCTATTTTAAACTCAAAACCTAATTTAAACCCTAAACCTAATTTTGACCCAAAACCCTAAATTTGACCAGACCTAATTTTTACCCAAAACCTTAATTTTACCAAAACCCTAATTCTAACCTTATTTTTGACCCAAAACCCTATTTTAAACTTTAACCCTAATTCAAAAACCTAATTTTACACTAAACCCTAATCTTCAACCCTAACTTTCCAAACCCTAATTTTACCCAAAACCCTAATTCTAACCCCCAAACCCTAATTTTGACCAAAACCTTAAATTTACCCAAAACCCAAATTCCTAAAAACCTAATTTTAACCCAAAATCCTAATTCTAACCCTATTTTTGACCTCGAGCCTATTTTTAACTCGAAACCTAATTTTAACCCTAAACCATATTTTAATCCAAACAACCTATTTTAAACTCAAAACCTAGTTTTGACCCTAAACATAATTTTAACCCAAAACCCGTAATTTTACCCAAAACCCTAATTTTAACCCTATTTTTTTTTTTGACCCAAAAACCAAATTTTGACCCAAACCCTAATTTTACAGAAACCCTAGTTTTGACCCTACCCTAATTTTGATCAAAACCTATTTTTACCCAAACTTAATTCTAACCCTATTTTTGACCCAAAACCTATTTTAAACTTAAAACCCTATTTTAAACCCTAAACCCTAACTGCAATTTTTGACCCAAACCCTAATTTTACACCTAAACCATAATTTTGACCCTGAAACCTAATTCTGACCCAAACCTAATTTTTACCTGAAACCCTAAACTCTAAACCTAATTTTTGACCCAAAACCCTAATTTTAACCGAAAACCTAATTTTAACCCAAAACCTTTTTGACTCAAAACCTAATTTAAACTCAAAACCCTATTTCAAACCCTAAACCCTAATTTTGACCCTAAACCTAATTTTAACCCAAACCCTAATTTTGACCCAAACCCTAATTTTACCCAAAACCCTAATTCTAACCTATTTTTACAAAACCCTATTTTAAACAACCTAATTTTTTTACCCTAAACCTATTTTGACCCAAAACCCTAATTTTGACCCAAACCCTAATTTTACCCAAACCCTAATTCTAACCTATTTTTGACCCAAAACCTTATTTTAAACTCAAAACCTAATTTCTAACCCTAAACCCTAATTTTGACCCAAATCCTCAATTTGACCCAGACCCTAACTTTGACCCAAAACCATAATTTTGACCCAAAACCTAATTTTAACCCAAACCTTAATTTTAACCCAAAGCCCTAATTTTGACCCAAACCTTATTTTTAACCAACCCTATTTCTGACCCAAACACTAATTTTGACCCAAAACCTAATTTTTAACTCAAAACCCTAATTTTGACCCCAAACCTAATTTTGACCCAAAACCCTAATTTTTACCCAAACCTAATTCAACCCTAATTTTTGACCCAAAACCTAATTTGAACACAAAACCTAATTTCAACCCTAAATCTTAATTTTGACCCAAACCCTAATTTTGACCCAAAACCACTAATTTTAACCCTAATTTTAATGACCCAAAACCCTATTTTAAACCCCTAATTTTTACCACTAATTTTGACCTTGAACCTAATTTTTGACCAAACCCTAATTTTGACCCAAAACCCTAATTTTGTTGAAACCTAAATTTTACCCCAAAACCTAAATTCTACCCTTATTTTTGACCCCAAACCCTAATTTTACCTAAAACCTAATTTTAAACCTAACCTAATTTTTGACCCAAAACCCTAATTTTGACTCAAAACCCTAATTTTGACCCTAAACCTAATTTTACCTAAACCTAATTTTCCCTAACCCTAATTCTAACCTTATTTTGACCCAAAACCCTATTTTTAACTCAAAACCCTATTTTGAACCCTAAACCCCTAATTTTGACCCTAAACCCTAATTTTGACCCAAACCCTAATTTTTACAAACCCCTAATTTTGACCCAAACCCTAATTCTAACCTAATACCTAATTTAACCCTATTTTTAAACTCAAAACCTAATTTTGAACCAAAACCCTAATTTTGACCCTAAATAAACCTAATTTTGACCCAAAACCCTAATTTTACCCAAAACCTAATTTTAAACCAAAACCATTGACCTAAAACCTAATTTTGACCCAAACCCCTAATTTTGAACCCAAAACCTAATTTTGACCACCAAACCTAATTTTAACCCCAAACCCTAATTTTGACCCCAAACCCTAATTCACCTTTTTGACCCAAAACCTTATTTTTAACTCAAAACCTAATTTCAAACCCTAAACCCTAATTTTGACCATAAAACCCTAATTTTACCCCAAAACCTAATTCTAACCCTATTTTGACCAAAACCTATTTTTAACTCAAAACCTATTTCAAACCCTAAACCCTAATTTTGACCCAAAACCCTAATTTTGACCAAACCTAATTTTGACCAAACCATAATTCTAACCTTATTTTTACCCCAAACCATATTTAATAACTCAAAACCCTAATTTTACCCAAAACCTAATTTTGACCCAAACCCTAATTTTGACACAAAACCAAATTTTAACTAAAACCCTAATTCAAACCTAAACCTAATTTTGACCCAAAATCCTAAATTTACCTCAAAACCTAGTTCTAAACCCTAATTTTGACCCAAAACCTATTTAAACCAAACCAATTTTGACCTAAAACCACCCTAATAACCTATTTTGACCCAAAACCTAATTTTAACTCAAAACCTAATTTTAACCCAAAACCTAATTTTGACCACTAAACCCTAATTTTACCCAAAACCTAATTTTAACCAAAACCCTAATTTTAAACTAAACCAAACCCTAAACCAAAACCCTAATTTTGACCCTAAACCCTAATTTTACCCAAAACCCTAATTCTAACCTTATTTTTAAACCCAAAACCTATTTTAAACCAAAAACCTAATTTTGACCCAAAATCCTAATTTTGAACCTAACCCCTAATTTTGACCTAAAACCCTAATTTTACCCAAAACCCTAATTCTAACCTTATTTTTGACCCAAAACCCTATTTTAAATTCAAAACCTAATTTTGACCCTAAACCTAATTTTGACCTAAACCCTAATTTTAACCTATAAACTCAAACCTAATTTTGACCCAAAACCCTAATTTAAACTCAAAACCCTATATTTGACCCAAAACCCTAATTCTAAGCCTATTTTTGACCCTAAACCCGATTTTGAACTCAAAACCCTAATTTTGACCCAAACCCTAATTTTAACCCAAACCCTAATTTTGACAAAACCTAATTTTGACCCAAAACCCTAATTCTAACCCTATTTTTACCCAAAACCCTAATTTAAACCTAAACCCACTAATTTTCAAACCCTAAACCCTAATTTTGACCAACCCAAAACCTAATTTTAACCCAAAAACCTAATTTTGACCCAAACCCTAATTTTAACCCAAAACCTAATTTAACCCTTTTACCCAAAACCCTAATTCTAACCTATTTTTGAACCCAAAACCCTAATTTTGACCCAAAACCTAATTTTTACCCTAAACCCTAGTTTTACCCATAATTTTAACTCAAACCCTAATTTTACCCAAAACCCTAATTTAACCCTATTTTTAACCCAAAACCCTAATTTAACTAAACCATAAACCCTAATTTTGACCCAAAACCCTAATTTTGACCCAAAACCCTAACTTTAACCCAAAACCAAATTTGACCCAAAACCTTATTCTAACCCTATTTTTGACCAAAACCCAATTTTAAACTTAAAACCCTAATTTTACCCAAAACCCTAATTTTGACCCAAAACCCTAGTTTTTATCTAAAACCTAAATTTAACCTAATTTTTACCCAAACCCCAATTTTAAACTCAAAACCCTAATTTTAACCCAAAACCTAATTTTAAACCAAAACCCTAATTTTTACCCAAAACCCTAATTTTACCCAAAACCCTATTTTAAACTCAAACCCTATTTCAAACCCTAAACCTAATTTTGACCCTAAACCCTAAATTTTACCCAAAACCCTAATTTTGACCTAAACCCTAATTTTGACCCTAAACCCTAAATTTACCAAAACCTAAATTTTAACACCTAGTTTTAACCCTAATCCCTAATTTTGACCCTAAACCCTAATTCTGACCCGAAACCCTATTTCTAACCCTATTTTTGACCCAAAGCCCTATTTTTAACTCAAAACCCTAATTTAGACCCAAAACCTAATTTTGACCCAAACCCTATTTCAACCCCTAATTTTGACCCAAAACCTAATTTTGACCTAAAACCTAATTTTAACCTAATTTTCCCAAACCTATTTTTTGACCCAAAAACCTATTTTGAACCCAAAACCTAATTTTGACCCAAAACCCTAATTTTAACCCAAAACCTAATTTAACTTTTTTTAAAACCTAATTTTAAACTCAAAACCCTATTTCAAACCAAACCCTAATTTTGACCCAAACCCTAATTTTGACCGTAAACCCTAATTTTGACCCGAAACCCTAATTTTAACCCCAAACCCTAATTATAACCCAAATTTTTGACCCAAAACCCTATTCAAACCCTATTACCCAAAAACCTATTTTTGACCCTAAACCCTAATTTTGAACCCTAATTTTGACCCAAAACTAATTTTTAACTCAAACCTAATTCTAACCTATTTTTGACCCAAAACCCTATTTTAAACTCACAACCCTAATTTCGACCCAAAACCCTAATTTTACCCAAAACCCAAATTCTAACCCTATTTTTGACCCTAAACCCTATTATTAAACTCAAAACCCTATTTTTGACCCTAAAACCCTAATTTTACCCAAACCTAATTTTACCCAAACCCTAATTTTTTCCCAAAACCCTAATTTTAACCCAAAACCCTAATTTTAACCCAAACCCTTATTCAAAACCCTAATTTTGACTCAAAACCCTATTTTAAACTCAAAACCCTAATTTTGACCCAAACCCTAATTAACCAAAACCCTAATTTTGACCCAAAACCCTCTTTTAAACCAAAACCTAATTTTACCCTAAACCGTAATTTTACCCAAAACCCTAATTCTAACCCTAATTTTGACCCAAAACCCTAATTTTGACCCAAAACCCTAATTTTTAACCCGAAACCCTAATTTTGACCCTAATTTTAATCAAATTTTTACCCAAAACCCTAATTCTAACCCTATTTTTGGGCCAAAACCCTATTTTAAACTCAAAACCCTATTTCAAACCCTAAACCCTAATTTTGACCCTAAATCCTAAAGTTTAACCCAAAACCATATTTCTAACCCTAGTTTTGACCATAAACCTAATGTTGACCCAAAACCCTATTTTTGACCGAAACCCTTTTTCCTAACCCTATTTTTACCCAAACCCCCTATTTTAAACTCAAACCCTAATTTTGACCCAAAACCCTAATTTCCAATTTTGACCCAAACCCTAATTTTACACAAAACCCAATTTCAAACCCAAAACCTAATTTTGACCTAAATCCTAAGGTTTATCAAAAACCATATTTTTAACCCTGGTTTTGACCCTAAACCTAATTTTGACCCAAAACCCTATTTTTGACCCTAAACCTAATTTTGACCAAAAACCTAATTCTAACACTATTTTTGACCCAAAACCCTATTTTATACTCAAAACCTAATTTCGAACCCAAAACCCTAATTTTGACCCGAAACCCTAATTTTCCCCAAAACCCTAATTTTAACCCTATTTTTGACCCAAAACACTATTTTAAACTCAAAACCTAATTTTAATCCCTAAACCTTAATTTTGACCAAAACCCTAAACCCTTGACCCGAACCCTAATTTTACCCAAAACCATAATTCTAACCTTATTTTTGACCAAATACCATATTTTAATTTCAAAACCCTATTTCACACCCTAAACCCTAATTTATACCCTACAACCTTATTTTTACCTAAAACCGTAATTCTAACCCTATTTTGACCCAAAACCCATTGACCCAAAACCTAATTTTACCCAAAACCTAATCTAACCTATTTTTGACCCTAAACCCAATTTTAAACACCCTAATTTTGACCGAAAACCCTAATTTTGCTCCAAACCCTAATTTTAACCCAAAACCTAATTTTGACTCAAACCCTAATTTTACCCCAACCTAATTCTAACCTATTTTTGACTCAAAACCCTATTTCAAAACCTAAACCCTTATTTTGACCCAAAACCCTATTTTAAACCCAAAACCCTAATTTTGACCCCTAATTTTGACCCAAAACCCTAATTTTAACTCAAAACCCTAATTTTAACCCTAATTTACCCAAAACCCTAATTCTAACCCTATTTTGACCCAAAACCTAATTTTACCCAAAACCCTAATTCTAACCTTATTTTTGACCCCAAACCCTACTTTAAATTCAAAACCTATTTCAAACCCTAAACCCTAATTATACCCAAAACCCTAATTTTGGCCCAAACCCTAATTTTACCCAAAACCTAATTTTAACCTATTTTGACCCAAAACCCTAATTTTGACCCAAAACCCTAATTTTGACCCGAAACCATAGTTTTGACCCGAAACCCTAATTTTAATCCGAAAGCCTATTTTTACCCAAAACCCTAATTCTAACCCTATTTTTGACCCAAAACCCTATTTTAAACTCAAAACCCTATTTCAAACCCTAAACCCTAATTTTGAACTGAAATCCTCAATTTGACACATAACCCTTACTTTGACCATAAAACCACAATTTGACCCAGAACCCTTATTCTACCCCTATTTTTGACCCAAAACCCTATTTTAAACTCAAAACCCTATTTCAAACCCTAAACCCTAATTTTGACCAAAAACCTCAATTTGACCCCGAACCCTAACTTTGACCCAAAACCACAATTTGACCCAGAACCCCCGATTCTAACCCCCTTTTTGACCCAAACCCCAATTTTTAAATCAAAACCTAATTTTAACCCAAAACCCTAATTTTAACCCCAAACCCTAATTTTACCCAAAACCCTATTTTAAACTCAAAACCCTATTTCAAACCCTAAACCGTAATTTTGACAATAAACCCTAGTTTTTACACAAAACCCTATTTCAAACCCTAAAACATAATTTTTACCCAAAATCCTAAAGTTTACCAAAAACCATATTTCTAACGCTAGTTTTGACCCTAAACCCTTATTTTGACCCAAAACCCTATTTTTGACCCAAAACCCTAATTCTAACACTATATTTTAACCAAAAACATATTTTAAACTCAAAACACTATTTTCGACCCAAAACCCTAATTTTGACCCGAAACCCTAATTTTACCCAAAACCCTAATTCTAACCCTATTTTTGACCCAAAACACTATTTTAAACTCAAAACCCTATTTCAATCCCTAAACCTTAATTTTGACCCGAAACCCTAAATTGGACCCAGAACCCTAATTTTGACCCGAAACCCTAATTTTACCCAAAACCCTAATTCTAACCTTATTTTTGACCCCAAACCCTACTTTAAATTCAAAACCCTATTTCAAACCCTAAACCCTAATTTTGACCTAAAACCGTAATTTAACCCGTTTTTTTACCGAAAACCCTATTTTAAACTCAAAACCCTATTTTAGACCCAAAACCCTAATTTTGACCCGAAACCCTAATTTTGACCAAAACCAACCCTAATTTAACCTAAACCCTAATTATGACCCTAAATCCCTATTTTTGACCCAAAACCCTAATTCTAACCCTATTTTAAACCCAAAACCCTATTTTGAACTCAAAACACTAATTTTGACCCAAACCCACCCTAATTTTGACCCGAAACCCTAATTTTACCAAGAACCCTAATTATAAACCTGTTTTTGACACAAAACCCTATTATAAACTCAAAACCCTATTTCAATCCCTAAACCTTAATTTTGACCCGAAAACCTAAATTGGACACAGAACCCAAATTATGACCCGAAAACCTAATTTTACCCAAAACCTAATTCTAACCCTATTTTAAACTCAAAACCCTATTTCAAACCCTAAACCCTAATTTTGACCCAAAATCCTAAATTTGACCCAAACCCTAATTTTGACCCAAAACCTAATTTTAACCCAAAACCCTAATTCTAACCTTATTTTGACCCTAAACCCTACTTTAAATTCAAAACCCTATTTCAAACCCTAAACCCTAATTTTGAGTCTAAACCCTAATTTTGACCTTTAACAGTAATTATAAGCCTATTTTGACCCATAACCCTATTTTTGACCTGAAACCCTTACTAACCCTATTTTTGACCCAAAACCCTGATTCTAACCTATTTTTGACCCAAACCCCAATTTTTAAATCAAAACCCTAATTTTAACTCAAAACCTAATTTTACCCAAAACCCTATTTTAAACTCAAAACCCTATTTTGGACCCAAAACCCTAATTTTACCCAAAACCCAAATTCTAACCCTATTTTTGACCCAAAACCCAATTATTAAATCAAAACCCTAATTTTGATCACTAAAACCCTAATTTTGCCTCAAAACCCTAATTTTAACCCAAAACCCTAATTTTGAACCGAAAACCTAATTTTAACCAAAAACCTAATTCTAACCGATATTTGATCCAAAACCCTATTTAAAACTCAAAACCCTATTTCAAAACCTAAACCTTTATTTTGACCCAAAACCCTATTTTAAACCCAAAACCTAATTTTGACCCAAAACCCTAATTTTAAACTCAAAACCCTAATTTTAACCCAAAACCTAATTTTTACCCAAAACCCTAATTCTAACCCTAATTTTTGACCCAAAACCCTAATTTTTGACCCAAAACCCTAATTCTAACCTTATTTTTGATCCCTAAACCTATTAAATTCAAAACCCTATTTCAAACCCTAAACCCTAATTTTGACCCTAAACCCTAATTTTTACCTAAAACCGTAATTCTAACCTTATTTTAAACTCAAAACCCTATTTCAAACCCTAAACCCTAATTTTGACCCCAAATCCTAAATTGGACACAACCCTAATTTTGATCCGAAACCCTAATTTTACCCAAAACCCTAATTCTAACCTTACTTTTTGACCCCAAACCCTACTTTAAATTCAACACCCTATTTCAAACCCTAAACCCTAATTTTGACCCTAAACCCTAATTTTGACCTAAAACCGTAATTCTAACCCTATTTTGACCCAGAACCCTATTTTTGACCTGAAACCCTTATCTAACCCTATTTTTGACCCAAAACCCTGATTCTAACCCTATTTTTGACCCAAACCCCAATTTTTAAATCAAAACCCTAATTTTAACCCAAAACCCTAATTTTAACCCGAAACCGTAATTTTACCCAAAACCCTATTTTAAACTCAAAACCCTATTTCAAACCCTAAACCGTAATTTTGACCATAAACCCTAATTTTTACACAAAACCCTATTTCAAACCCTAAACCCTAATTTTGACCCTAAATCCTAAAGTTTACCAAAAACCATATTTCTAACCCTAGTTTTGACCCTAAACCCTAATTTTGACCCAAAACCCTATTTTTGACCCAAAACCCTAATTCTAACACTATTTTTGACCCAAAACCCTATTTTAAACTCAAAACCCTATTTCAAACCCTAAACCCTAATTTTGACCCGAAACCCTAATTTTACCCAAAACCCTAATTTTACCCTAAACCCTAATTTTACCCTAAACCCTAATTTTGACCCAAAACCCTAATTTTTACCCGAAACCCTAGTTTTGACCCTAATTTTAATCCGAATGCCTATTTTTACCCAAAACCCTAATTCTAACCCTATTTTTGAGCCAAAACCCTATTTTAAACTCAAAACCCTATTTCAAACCCTAAACCCTAATTTTGACCCGAAAAGCTCAATTTGACCCAGAACCCTAACTTTGACTCGAAAACCACAATTTGACCCAGAACCCTTATTCTAACTCTATTTTTGACCCAAAACCCTATTTTAAACTCAAAACCCTAATTTCGACCCAAAACCCTAATTTTGACCCGAAACCCTAGTTTTTATCTAAAACCCTAATTCTAACCTTATTTTTGACCCAAACCCCAATTTTTAAATCGAAACCCTAATTTTTACCCAAAACCCTAATTTTAATTCAAAACCCTAATTTTAAACCGAAACCGTAATTTTACCCAAAACCCTATTTTAAACTCAAAATCCTATTTCAAACCCTAAACCGTAATATCCCCCTTGCTTCAAAGCCGTTAGGGAGTTGCACTATTAGTGTCACTCCTGACAGTGATATCTGGAATCAAGTTGTGACTTCTGATTTGCAAATTGTCAGTCGGTTTTGGGGTCATGAGGAAGACAATCTTGATGTTGCCATTGGGGGGTCGCAGCCCCCTCTAACTGGAAGGGCTGACCCTAGTAAATACCTCTTGACCTCTCAAGAAGATGATTTTTCAAATGTCATTTCTAAGTCTAAAAAGAAAAAATTAAGGCAAAAGGCTGCTAAGGCAGCACAGCAGGGAAAAACCTTTGCCCGTTTAAGGGGTGGACCTACACAGTTTGCCTAATGAAAATCATATATTGGAATTGTAGGGGTTTTGGAAATCCTAGTACAAGGTTGGTTTTCAAGAATTTCTGTATGGCCAACAAACCAGATTTTGTCTTCATTTAAGTCGTGGATCAAGGTTTCGATGTTTGATTCCTTTTGGAGGCAGACTTAACTTAAAGGTATTTTGCCTAAATGATAGAGGTAGTCTTCCGCCTAACATATGGGGGTTATGTAGTACCCGGTTATCTCCTACATCTCTGTCATGCTCTACTCGGCAGTGTTCATTTCGGATAAACATAGATGGAAAAGATTTTTTTTGTCTCATTTATTTATGCTAACACTTCTCATCTCTCTAGGAGATCCCTTTGGACAGAATTAATTAGTCTGCGGTCAACAATCCTGGACCTTGGTGCATGCTTGGTGATTTTAATGCTGTTTTGGGATCCCATGAAGTTAGAGGCTCTTCCTTACCTCTCAAGGCTGCTTGTGAAGACTTTAAGAACTTCACTGATGCAGCCAGCCTGATCCATCTCCCTACTAGAGGAGCCAGTTTTACTTGGAGTAATAGGAGAAGGGGTCTGCTCACATCGAAAAACGGCTGGATAGGTCCCTTTGTAATGAAGCTTGGCTAGACAATTGGAATTCCACCTATTGCTGTACCTTGATTAGATCCCAGTCTGACCACTTTCCCATAATGGTAACCTGCTCTAGTTCGGCTCAGTCCTTCCCTTCTGCTTTTAAATTTCATAAAATGTGGATTGGTCATCCGGATTGTTATAGGCTCATTAAAGATGTGTGGTGCAAGCCTGTTTATGGCTGTCCAATGTTTGTGCTCTCACAGAAGCTGAAATCCTTAAAAGTTGAACTAAAAAATTGGAACAAGCTAGTTTTTGGGAATGTGCATCATAGAGTTGAGACGCCTTGGGCTGCTTTGTGGATTCGATCCAAGCAACTTATTAACTCCAGAGGTGTGAGTGATGATCTCATGGAGCAAGAAGTCCTAGCACAAACTGAATTGCAGCAGGCTCTTCAGTTTGAAGAGGAGTTTTGGAGAGAAAAATCCAGGATTGATTGGCATTGCCAAGGGGACAGAAACACTGCTTTTTTTCATAGAATTACAAAAACCCGGATATCTTTGCTAAATCCTCGAGTATGCTTAAGTGTGGAGATGCTATCATTGATGATGCGGGGGCTTGGCTAACCATGTCCTTGACTTCTTCTCTAATCTGTATGCAGTCCCTAATGATTGTCAACCTAATGATCTCATAAACAGGGGTTATTCCCAATGTCTTATTCTAAAGAAGACAACAGTTTGTTGACAAGGCTGCCTTCTATGGAGGAAATAAAGAATGCTGTCTTTGCAATGAATGGTGAGGGTGCTCCTGGTCACGATGGCTTTGGGGGTTGTTTCTACCAATCCCTCTTTGGGATATCATTGGCACTGATGTGTGTAGGGCGAGTCAATCAATTTTTTGCTCGATTGGCTCTCGCCTAACTTGAATTCAAATCGGTAGTTCCGATTCCAAAAATGCCACATCTTTGATAGAATTGAAGACTATAGACCTATTGCTTTAGCCAATTTTCAACTTAAAATCATTACAAAGGTGCTAGGTGACAGTTAGCGGATATTGCAGCCGTAATCATTTCTCCACAACAAAGAGGTTTTGTCAAGGGTAGAAACATCAAGGAGTGCATTTGTATTGCTTCGAGGCTTGTAATTTGTTGGACTATAAGGCCTATGGTGGAAATCTGGCCCTTAAGCTTGACATTAAGAAGGCTTTTGACACATTGGATTGGAACTTCATTATTTCTGTTTTGAAAGCTTTTGGCTTCAATCTTACTTTCTGCAATTGGATCAAAACAATCCTTCACTCTGCTAAGCTATCCTTTACGATCAATGGTAAACTTGAAGGTTTCTTTGCTCGTAAAAGAGGGGATAGGCGGGGGTGACCCTCTTTCTCCACCTGCTTTTGCTGTCTTCTTTGAAGATGCCTTGAGTAGAGGAATATCTGCCCTTGTCGGTTACGAGTGTTACAAACGATTTACGGTCCTAGGGGCCTTGCTTCTCCCTAGTCATGTCTTGTATCTTGATGATGTACTTGTTCTATGTAAGGGTAGCAAGAGGGGTCTTGAAGCTCGATGAGTCTCTTTGCCTTTGAGTATGGAGTGCTTCGGGTCAAAGGCTTAGCCTCAACAAGTGTAAATTCTACTCGGGTAGTATCCCCCTAACAAGTCATCCAAACTGGCTCGGTTGCTTGGATTTTCTCTTTGGATCCTTCCCTTTCAATTATCTTGGTGTTCCAATTTTCAAGGGCAAGCCAAGAAGAATTCACTTGCAGCCTTTAGCAGACAGAATCACCTCCAAACTTGCCTCTTGGAAAGGTAAACTTCTTTCAATCATGGGAAGGGTTGAGCTTGTCAAGTCTGTGATTAACAGTATGATGCTTTATAGCTTTCATGTCTCTTTGTTGGCCCTCATCTGCATTCTTAAGGATCTTGACAAATCCATTAGGAATTTTATTTGGTCCGGAGATCCTAATGTCGGGAAAATCTGCACGGTTGCTTGGAAGAAACTCTGCACTGACCTGTTACGGAAGGTGGATTGGGCATTAAATCTTTGTTAGCTCTCAATGATGCTTTGGTCTTACGAAATTATCTTTTGAGTTGGTTTCCTCTTGTGCTGAATGGGCTACATTTCTTAGGAGCAGATTCTCTCATCATTGCAAGCCTGTCCCCACCTATGTCAAGTCTTCCTTATGGCCTGGCATTAAAAATCACATGCAGTCGGTTATTAACAATTCAGTTTGGCAGATTGGAGATGGTTCATCAATTAACCACGGGTGACAAATGGCTCTCAAAGCCCTTGGCGGATCTGCTGCAAGTTCCTCACAGACCTGCGCATAAATCGAAAGCCAAGCTTGCTGACTTTATAAGGGATGACAATGGATTATTCCTGCATCTCTAATGGCTAACCTCCCAATTTTTGGTCGGGAGCTGCCTCATTTGGACATTCTGTTTTCCACTGCAGTGGACACTCTGGTTTGGCACAGACTCAACCTCGGGTGGTTTATCTTTCAAAGAAGCTTTCCATTTCTTAGACATTAGGCATCCCATTTGTGATGGTCTAAGCTGATTTGGAATAGGGCAATTCCTCCCTCTAAGTCTTTTGTCATTTGGAGGCTTATTCATAATAAGTTGCCTCTTGAAGATCGGCTTCAAAAGAGGGGCTGCTTTGCCTTTGTTTTGTTTTGCGAGTCTTTGCTTGTCTGCAGAGCAAAAGTGCAGACCACCTCTTCTTAGCTTGTCCCTTTGCAATGCAAATTTGGCACTGGCTTGGATCGGTCTTTGACATGCGGTGGACACTTCTTCATTTTCTCTATTCTCTCCCTTTGCCATAAGCGGTGGAGCACTGCAAATGAAAGACACTATAACTTCAGCTATTGTTAATTCCTTTTGGATCATTTGGTTCTCAAGAAATAAATCAAGTTTGATGATAGAACAATCACGGTGAGAGCAGCTACTAGCATGCTCAAAGCCTCCATTTCTTTGTCCGGCAATGCTTCGCAAATAAAATGTTCTCCTGTTTGAGGAATTGAGAATCTTTGAGCTGTTTGAGGATCAAAGGCCATCCGAGAGCCTCTCCTAAAATTCTCCATGTTGTTTGGACCCCTCCTCTACCAGGCTGGATTAAAGTAAATACAGATGGGGCCTCTAAAGGCTCTTCGGGTCAAGCTGGTGGTGGTGCAATCTTTAGAGACAGTAGTGGAGCTACTCTTGGCTGTTTTGCTGAATTCTATGGGAATCAGGACTCTTTCTCTCATCTGAGTTCTTGCCATGACAGCAATTCAGATTGCTGTTGAAAGGGGCTGGTCCAGATTATGGCTGGAATGTGACTCTTCTCTTGTGGTTCTTGCTTACTCGAACCCAGATATAGCTCCTTGGAAGATTAGAACTAAATGGAGAAACTGTATTGCTTTGGCCTCAAACTTAACTTTCTTGATCTCTCATGTTTTTAGAGAAGCTAATCACTTTGCTGATAAGCTAGCCAATTTTGGAGTCAGTTCTAAATGCTTCACTTGGTGGAGCGATTCCCGATTTTATTAGGTATGCTTTCTTCCGTAATAGGTGGGGTATGCCTAATTATAGATTCTTGTAATCCCC
>JAUPTC010000730.1:0-37701 GCA_030762895.1 Sophora flavescens | reverse complement strand
CGACGCCACTCGTCGGAAACCGCCGCCGGAATCTAGGTTTAGAGAGAGAAAACCCCATTTTCACTTTTCTCTCTCTTCTTCCTTCTCTTCCTCCTCCTTCTTCCTTCTTCCTCCTTCTTCCAATCTGGGTTCTTAGCTCAAATCCAGTGACATTTCGAACAAAAACCAAACTAAAACCATAAAAAATGTTTCACTTAAACCAGATTGGAAGAAGGAAGGGAGGAAGAGAAGGAAGAAGAGGGAGAAACGTGAAAATGAGGTTTTCACTCTCTAAACCCAGATTCCGGCGACGGTTTCCGACGAGGGCGGCGGAAACCTAACGCCATTAGTGTAAAACTAACGGAATAGACCAAAATGAAACCTAAATAAAGATAAGGGGCCAATGGTGTAATTTTAAAGAGTTTATCAAATAGGTCCCACAAGATACCCACATCTAATTAACATTTATTGTTATTCCAATTTTTGAATGAACGTAACTAATGCAATTCTTTATTTTTTTTCTCTCTCCTTTTTTTTAATCGGGGGTTCTTATATTAGAATCGATATTAAGCAATTCTTAGAAATAACTCATGTTCATCTAAGCTCACTCCAATGGTACAAATATGTAATTAAGAAATGATTGTTTAACTCCAGGCAGATCTTAAGCATCTTCCATTGGAGATGTTCTTGGTATCTAAATAAGAGCAAATATTGATCTTGCAATTAATTTACTCATAGTATTACTTGTAAAAGAACAACTGTATACAACCCATTTCCCAGCTTGCTTTTTATTTTTTCCACTTTGATGTATACAATAAGGAACCTTCTATGCTAAATATTAATCCTCAACAAGCAATTGATCCAAGAAGTCCTGCTTTGTAACATGACTATGATGCTGATTTATCTCCACTCTGTCATCCTTTTCTTTTTTAAGGTGCACACCCCATTCTGTCATCTGAAAACATTTTTGTTTGAAGTGATTTAACCAATGGGCTTAGGCGGTTGCAAACAATATTATCTCCAAGATGTTCAGCCTACCTTTCTAATTACTTTATGAAGATATTGAAAGTTAAGCTGCACCATTAATATCTACTTATATTGCTGTAATATATAAATGAAGCAATCATGATGGCTGAAAGAAGTTCCAAAGTCACCCAAAATTAATAAGACTTCACCAGATTTTTAGGGATTTTTGGGTAATTAAAAGAGCATTCTAACGTTGACCCTTACAGAGATGAATGAATTTTTTTTTTCTTATGAATTTCTCAGGTATATAATGATGATTACGTGTCATTCTTTTGGGACAATGAATTTATAACTGTCACGAATCCTGCATATATAACCTTGGTGCTACAGAATTCTTTTGTTTCAGTCACTTTGACCATATCACAGGCTTTCATATAAGAAATTTATTAGGGACGAAGTGACTTCAAGAATAATTAACATTATTTATAAAATTCAACTGGTTTGACTTTATTTATATTCATCCACATTTAAACCACAGGTTCCTATAAATGTGTGAACCAGCATTGGATCCTAACAGCAATTTATAGTCAAGAGTTCCAAAATTTTCAAAGCCCTTTATCATTACAAGTTCACCAATGTCTATTAATATTAGCTATGTTCTCATATGGGCCCTGTTTCCCATGATTGCACTAGTTTCTTTCAGTTTCTTGTGGCACAAGCAATGCTGCAACAGAGACAAAAGAAAGCTGCCACCTGGGGAAATGGGGTTTCCATTGATTGGGGAGACCATGGAATTCTTCAATGCTCAAAGGAGAAACCAATTGTTTGAAGAATTTGTTCAACCTAGAATTCTGAAACATGGGAAGATCTTCAAGACAAGTATAATGGGATCTCCAACTGTGGTTGTGAATGGAGCCGAGGCCAATAAATTTTTCTTGTCTAATGAGTTCAAGTTGGTGAAAAGCTCTTGGCCTTCTTCCTCAGTTCAGCTCATGGGAAATGACTCCATCATGGAGAAAGATGTGGAGAAGCACCGCGCCCTTCGCGGTATTATTGGCACCACTCTTGGGCATGCTGGACTTGAGGTACTAGTTCCAAAATTGTGCAACTCAGTTCAGTTGTATTTAGCTAAGAACTGGAAGGGTCAAGAAAAGGTTAGTCTTTACCATTCAACTAAAGTGCTGACATTTAGCATAGTGTTTGAGTGCTTGTTGGGGATCAATGTGGAGCCAGGTATGCTAGATACCTTTGAAAGAGTGTTGGAAGGAGTATTTTCTCCAGCAATTCAGTTTCCAGGTTCTAAATTTTGGACAGCAAAGAAAGCAAGGATGGAGATAGAAAAGATGTTGGTCAAAGTTGTGAGAGAGAAGAGAAAGGAAATGCAAGGAAATTTGTTAAGAGAAGAAAATGGAATGCTTCTTTCTAGATTGGTACATGGGATGATCCAAGGGAGATTAGTGAAAAAGAGGTCATAGACAATGTTGTGTTGCTAGTTTTTGCAGCTCATGATACTACTTCTTTTGCTATTGCCATGACATTCAAGATGCTGGCTCAGCATCCTGATTGCTATAGTAAACTTCTTCAAGGTAATATAATTTTAGCTTTCATGCAGTTCAAAATCACCCCATCTTTATTTTATCCTAAGTTTTAAGTGTTGATACTTGAAAGTACTTAACTTTATGCAGAACATGTTGATATAATGAGAAACAAAACATGGGGTGAGAATCTAAAAGTGGAGGACATAAAGAAGATGAAGTATACTTGGCAAGTTGCTAGAGAAAGTATGAGACTGTTCCCTCCTATCTTTGGCTCTTTCAGAAAAGCAATTACTGATATTGAATATGAAGGATTCACAATACCTAGAGGATGGAAGGTGAATTCTACTATCGAATTCTTTCTTTCACAAATTGAATACATGTACATCACTACTACATTTGCCAATTTGTGAAATTAAATCTTATATAACTTAAAAATCGGGGTTTTGCCAATTTTTCAGGTACTGTGGACAACATATGGGACACATTACAATGAAGAGTATTTTAAGGATCATCTGAGTTTCAACCCAAGTAGGTTTGAGGAGGCAGTACCCCAATATGCATTTGTTCCATTTGGAGGTGGGCCAAGAGTGTGTGCAGGGTACCAATTAGCCAAGTTGAATATTCTGATATTTGTGCATTATGTTGTGACCCAATATGAGTGGTCCTTACTGCATCCAGAGGAGCCAGTCACAATGGATCCCTTGCCTTTCCCTTCCCTTGGAATGCCCATTAGAATTTTTTCCAAGTATTGATATGCTCTCAGCAAGTGTATTGAAATCTCACCAGTGATATGAAGTTGGTAGAATTGAATTTTATACTAATTGGATTGAAGGATGAATTAATTGAATAAGCAATATTATAAAATTCTAAAATAAAGACTAAAGATGAAATTAAATGCAAAATTCTAAAATAAAATAACCAAGAATTGATTTGGGTTTTTCGCAGTTACGAAATGGTTAAGGGATTTGTTTTCCAATTATGACGAAGAATTCATTGAATTACCAATTATCTAACTAATATCAATTTTCTTGTTAAAGGTTAAATTCCAACATAACCCCACATAATCTCTTGTTAAAGATAAAAGGTTAACTAGTTGGAATCTAATTTCTTAATGAATGAATCTAACAGAACCCCACCAACTAGCCTAATTGCTTAGGTCTAAAGAAAGATGATCAACCGAATGTATGGATTAAAATGATTGACGATTAAAAATTTTAAAGTGTGTTTGGATGGGGCATTTGTAGAGGGTGTATTAGATTTTGGGCCTAACTCAATCCCAAAAGCTAGCTCATAGGATGAGGATTGCCTACTATTTATAAACTCTTATTAGAGACTATCTCTAGTCAATGTGGGACTTGGGTTTTTCCCAATACACCCCCTCACGCCCAGCACTATTGGGCTTGGTGCGTGGATAATATGGTGGGTGGCTCGATAATGGATCTAGGATATCTCTGATACCATGTTGAAATCAAAAACACAATCTGCAAACAAGAACTGCATTGGCAGTGTGAAGCAGAACTGCATTGGCAGTGTGGAGCATTATGGAAAATGCAGAGAGAATAGAGAACTTGATTCTCATTGATTAGAAGAATGAAAAAAAGTTAATACAGATTGGATATATATACAACAACTAATTAACTTAAGAAAGCTAAAGCTATGAAGAAAGGAAACTAACAACCAACATAACCAACCTAACTAACATAACTGTTATTTAACTAACTAAACTGTTTTTGATAACTAACTAACTATTTTGACACCCCCCCGCAAGCTGGAAGGTGGATATCCAACATGCCAAGCTTGGATGATAGGAGACTGAATGGTCCATGTGCAAGAGGTTTAGTGAGAATGTCAGCTAGTTGGGCATGGGTGGAGATAGGCAATAGATGCGAGAATACCTGATCGAACTTTCTCCCTAACAATGTGGCAATCAATCTCAATGTGTTTGGTCCTTTCATGGAACACGGGGATTGGCCGCTATATGTAGAGCAGATTGGTTGTCACAAAAAATAGTGGCTTCTTTGTTTTGGAATGTGCGAGATCATGCAAAAGATACAACAACCATTGAGCTTCACAAGTGGCTTGGGCCAATGCTCTATATTCGGCTTGAGAGGATGATCTAGACATCGTATTTTGCTTTTTGCTCTTCCAAGAAATGAGTGAGGAACCTAAGAAGAAGCAAAAACCGGAAACGATCTGCAGAGTGTCTTGACATGTGGCCCAATCTGAATCACTGAATCCTTTTAATTTCATAACAGAATCTGCAGGGAAAGAACAATCCCTTCCCGTGCTCCCTTAATGTACCTAAGTACTCGCAAAGTCGCTTAGTAATGTGTTGTGGTGGGACTTTGTAGGAATTGACTTAGGTTGCTTACAAGAAAAATGCTATGTCCGGCCGAGAGTGTGTTAGATATATTAGTCTTCCCACCAGTCTTCGATAATCGCTAGGATCGAAAATAGGTTCACCACAATCGTTATGTAGTATTGCTTTGCAATCCATGGGAGTAGAGGATGGTTTTGTTTGCCAATGACCTGCATCTTGGAGAAGATCAAGAGCATATTTCCTTTGGTATAAGCTAATCCCCTTTTGAGATCTAGCAATCTCAAAGCCAAGAAAAAAATTTCAGCTGTCCTAGATCCTTGATCTTTGAACTCTTCATCAAGAAGTCAGTTTCATAGTATTGATTTCGGCTAAATCATTTCCTGCCAATATCAAATCATCAACATAAACAAGAATTGTTGTAAATGAAGCACCATTAGCTTTAACATAGAGAGAGTAATCAGCCATGGACTGAGAATATCCAGATGCCATTAAGACTTGAGAAAGTTTGGCATTCCACTGCCTCTGGCTCTGCTTTAATCCATAAAGGGATTTTTGTAATTTGCAGACCATTGATGAATCATTCATATGCAGACCTGGAGGAGGAATCATGTAGACTTCCTCATGCAAATCTCCATGGAGAAATGCTGTGTTTACATCCAACTGATGCAAATGCCACTGCTGAGAAGAAGCAAGTGCAAGAAGAACCCTGATTGTAGTCATTTTTACAACAGGATCGAATGTTTCTAGATAATCAATGCCACAAGTTTGTGTGTAGCCTTTAGCTACCAATCGTGCCTTGTACCTTTCTATTGTGCCATCTGCTTTATGTTTGAGTTTAAAAACCCATTTACAACCTATAGTGTGCTTCCCTGGTGGAAGAGTGGTGAGGACCAGTGTCTTGTTCTTTTCTAGAGTCGACAACTCAGCTTTTGACAAAGATTGTTCCAATTCTCATTTGTCACAGCTTCCGCATAGCTATTGGGTTCGAAATGGGATGAAATAGCTAATGAAAAATGCTTGTGTGTGTTGGACAGGTTATGGTAAGGAATGAAATTAGATAAAGGATACCTGACTGTGGATCGAGATGATGATGGTGTAGCAATGTGTTCGGGAGGGAACAATGATATTCCTGCAAGTATGCAGGTGGTCTTCTCAATCTGTTGGACTGTCTTGGTGCGGGAGAGGCTGAAACAAGCTCTTGTTGAATTGAAGTTGGGCTGATATCAGGTGGTGAAGGATTAGGATCAGTTTCTTGTTGGGAATTTGTGTGGAAAGTATCGAAAAAAGGGTCATAGGAAAGAAGGGGATTGGCATTAGGAGTACATTGTGGTGTTTTTGAAGGTTCGGTTTCAATATAGGGAAACCTGTTTTCATAGAACTGCACATGTCTAGAAAGAAAAGTTTCTCTATTTTTGAGATCAAACAAAAGGAATCCCTTGGTTCCAAACTTGAATCCAAGAAATATGCATTTTCTAGCTCTAGGATCTAGTTTCTTTCTCATATTGGTGAGAGAGTACTTGCATAAGATAAACAACCAAATATTTTTAGATTAGAAATGTCGGGAAGTTTGTTATGCGAGAATTTCATATGGGGATTTGTTACCAAGATATGGGGATGGTTGTCTATTGATTAAGTGAGCGGCATGAGCTACTGCAAAGTTCCAAAAGAATTTAGGTAGTTTGGCTTGGAACAAGATAGCTCGAGTGATGCCAAGAAGATGTTGGTGTTTTCTTTCAACAATGCCATTCTGTTGTGGAGTTTCCACACAGGATGTTTGATGTAAAATCCCTTTTGTTTGATAAAAATCATGGAGAGAAAACTCTCTACCATTATCGATCTAATGCATTTGATCTTTCACAAACTGTGTGTGAACCATTTGAACAAACTGTTTTATTAGAGAAGGAACTTCAGATTTTTGTTTCATTAGAAACAACCAAGTAAATCTACTTTTATCATCAACGATGGTTAGAAAATAGCGATGGCCAAACATAGATGGGATAGACAAAGGACCCCAAATATCAACATGTATGATATCAAATGGAAAAGATGTTTCACTAATACTCATTTACAAAAAGGTAGTTTCTTCTTTTTGCTAGATGGCAAGCATCACAAGGAACTCTATCTTTATTACAATGAATGAAAGGGTAAGATCTGTGCATAATAGCAAGTTTATGAAAAGAAGGATGTCCTAATCTTCTATGCCACATATTACAATTGGTTGTGTCCAAGACATTTACAGAATGAGATTTGAAAACCACCATACTCGGGGGATTGATTGCATATAAGCCTGATTGCACCTTAGCTACACCAATCATCTTCATAGTGTTCAGGTCCTGTATGACACATTGAGAATCGAGAGAATGTCAATTGGCAATGGAGTGTGGCGATAAGTTTAGAAACAAAACAAGATTAAAATCAAGTCGTGGGATATATAATACATTGGTAAGATAGAAATTGTCCGAGAAAAAGATGGTTCTGAAATGTTAGCCAAGATATAGTTACCATTAGGCAACTTGACTGAAATTGGATGGATCTTCTTGAAACTATGGAAAAGATCTAAGGAATAACAGACATGATCTGTGGGCACCATTGTCCAAGATCCAAGATTTGAGTTTAGGAATCATTGAGATATTACAAATAATACACGAAACCTTAGGAACTGTTGGAGAAGAACTAAACTGATTGGTACTGTGACTATGAGAATTCTCAGAATAAAGTGCTAGCAAAGCATTGTGTTGCTCAGGAGTAAAGGCAAGATTCGGGCCATCAACACTTTCTTTGTGAGAAGCAACACTATGATCATCATCAAAGTGTATTCATCGGAGCTATGCGATTATTAATGGCACTGTTCCTCTTGTAATTAGGAGGAAAA
Source organism: Sophora flavescens (assembly GCA_030762895.1). Lineage (NCBI taxonomy): Eukaryota > Viridiplantae > Streptophyta > Magnoliopsida > Fabales > Fabaceae > Sophora > Sophora flavescens. Next base: position 30,026 of record JAUPTC010000730.1, on the reverse strand, counting down.
CCATGTTTCTTGTAACAGGTGTCAATAGTATGACCACTGCGATTACAATATGTGCATATCTTTCTGCTGTATTACCTCTACTCCTGCAGACTTTCCTTCTCTGTTTCGATTGTAGCCTCTATGATTCTCGGAGCAGTAAGAAGGGCTTTAGGATCATCGATGGACCAGAAATTCCCTTTCTTGCTGAATTAAAGAGAGAAAACCTGATTGATATCGGGTAAAGGGCGCATCATCATAATCGTGACTTGACACTAGAATATTGCTCATTCAAGCCTTTGAGGAATCGAATAACCTCATCATCACTCTATAATTCTTGATGATGGGAACCAATGTGCAAGTGCAAACAGTTTGACATAAGCAAGAAGGAATTGGTCTAAGATTGTCAAATTCTTGCCATAGGCCTTTGAGATGAGTATAGTAAGCAGAAATTGAAAGATCACCTTGTTTGAACATGAAAATTGCTTCTTGTAAATCAGAAATGCGGAATGCATCCCCTTGACTGAAACGAAACTTCAAGTCATTCCAAACTTCTTGAGCAGTTTCCAAGCCAGACACACTTTGCAAAACTGCAGGATCCAAAGCCTGTTGAATCCAAGAGAGGACAAAGGTGTTGCATCGGTCCCAAGCATCAAATTCTTGACTGTCTTCAGCAGGTTTTGGAAGAGTACCATTGATAAACCGTAATTTGTTCTTGGCTTTCAAGGCCAGAGTCATTGATTTCGCCCATGTATGATAGTTTGGTCCAACAAGGGGAGCAGAAACAAGAACTGCACCAGGATTTTCGTTAGGATGCAAGTAGAAAAGATTGAAGGGATCAGCAAGAACAATGTGATTTGCCATGATCGCTTATGGCTATGAAAATTGGTAGAAGTGAAAAGAATCAGAGAATGATGCAAGAAGATGATTATGCGGAAGCAAGAATCGCGAATGATACCATGTTAGATTTTGGGCCTAACTCAATCCCAAAAGCTAGCTCATAGGATGAGGATTGCCTACTATTTATAAACTCTTATTAGAGACTATCTCTAGTCAATGTGGGACTTGGGTTTTTCCCAATAGGGTGAAGTATTTTAGGAGGTAATTAAAATACTTCACTCTAAAATATTTTGTTTGGATATTAAATATGAAGGATTTTAGAAATAAAGGGATTTTGTGGGGTATTTTATGAGGTATTTCAAATTCCTTGGAATTTTGAAATACCTCATCCAAACACACATTTAGGGACTTTTTTTTTTTTAAAATTTCTCTTATTCCAGGGATTAATCCTCACACTTTCAGAGACCAAAATGATGGTTTGCACTATAATTATTTGATTAGTTTATAGATTTATTTGATCAAAATAGAATTGTTTGATAAATAAATTTATCTCATTAGCCTACAATTTAATCATGCCTTTCAACTAATAGTTATAAGTTTTCAACTAAAAATCAGCTTATAACTATAAACTAACCTATAAGCTATTTTTGTCAAACAGAACCTAAATCGAATTAATTTTGATGGTTTGGATCGATTCATCGGATCAAATAAGCTTTTAAATGATAAATTTTAAAACAATCGATTCAAATATAAATCTATATTTATAGAATTTGAATCCATCCAATCCGAATTGATGACTAAAAAGATTAATATATTTTTTTCTATTTTTCACCCTCTCCGGACTACAAGGCTTTTTTTTTTATTTTCTTCGTTTTTATCTTTTTGAGACCCTACATTAAGAGTAAATCACCGTTTTGGTCTCTGAAATTATAGAGCGAACTTGCCCTTACATTAAGAAATAAGCAAAAAAAAGTGCCTCAAATTGAAAAATATTGCCAAATTAGGTTAATGTAGGAATTTTAGTTTTTAACCCAAATATGTTCTTTGAGCACTTGACCCCATCATTATGAAGCCAATAAATTATATATCTCCTAATTATAGTCTAAATCATAACTCGTATATAGTTGCTACTTATATGTTCTTTGAGCACCTGACCCTATCATTCCGAAACCAGTAAATTATATATTTTCAAATTATAGTCTAAATCATAACTAGTAGTTGCTACTTATGTTAATTTTTCCGTTAGGAGAGATAAAGACATAAACTCAAATTTTAATGAACTCTACACATAAAAACAAACTTGCTTTTGAGTCTTTTTTTTCTCTACCATGATTACATAAGACAAAAAATGAGAAAAGAAAATGAGCCGAACCTAATCTCTCTTTTTTTCTTTCTATTTTTTCCTAATTTTTAAAAAATTTCCTTTTTTAAAAAATAAATTAAGAAATAGAGTAATCCAATAAACCGATCCACACCAACTCGAATTTAATAGGAATGGTTCGATTCGGCTCCATACAAAAAGCTTGCAAAATTGCATTGATTATTGACTCCCTCAATCATATTCTATGACAAGTCACACACAATATTATTGCAATAACATTCTATCAAAAGTCGCAACACTTGGAAAATAATACACAAATACAAACACGTATCAACGTAGTTACGTAGACACAAACACGTAACAGACACCGACACACATATACAACCACTTCACATGAGTCATTCCTGGTCAATCCTTCAGCTCTTGTTGGTCCATAATCCTTTGGAGTACTTCATTTCTCACCAATCCTCCAGCTCTCGGCGATCCATGATCTTCTGGGAGAGAAATTATTAGGTTCTCTGCAAGCAAGAGAAACTACTTAATTTGTATTGTGTTGAACGTGTATCACCTCAGTTACAATATTAAAAATGTAGTTAAAATAGACCATAAAGATAACCTATATAATAGGGATAGTACACATTCAACAATACAAAACAATATTTAAGAAACATCTAAGAATCTCTCCTTCTGTGGTAGTTCAAAAGCAAGAGAATTTCTTCATTAAAATTTGAAAACAAATAACTAACTTTTATCTTCCAATTCAAACCTAAGCCAATGTACAAAAAATGATATCAAATAATGCCTTAACTTACCTCAGATTCAGTTTGCTCCTATTTGACGAAATCTGTTGAACTTGAAGATGACAAAAACATAAAGTTTGTCTGCCATATGATAAAGGAAGCGAAAATATGTGTGCCTCCATGCCCTATTAAGAAAGAGAGAACCACATACTCCCCAAAAACCTACAGCAAATCCAACTCCCATCCCAAGATACAATGATTCTGTCATAGAGTCATCTTTATTTCCTCCATTGACCTTTGACTTGTCAAGATTTTCCCCCTTGGTGCAGTTTTTTGGAAGAGGTGGTCCACAAAGCATAGGATTGCCCGTATAACTCCATGCATCAAAACTTTGAAGCTGAGTCCCTAAAGGGATTTGTCCAATGAAATTGTTGTATGAAATGTTCATATAACTTAGAAAGGACAGAGAAGAGATGCTTTGGGGAATCTCCCTGAAAGTTTATTGTTGGAGATATCAAGTGATTCTAGATATTTCATGTCTCCAATCTTTTTTGGGATCTTTCCCATCAAATGATTATGAGACAAGTTCAAGTTCTGAAGTTGAACAAGACTAAACAATTCAGAAGGTATTTCTCCAGATAAATTGTTATCTGAAAAGTCAATAGTCCGCAGTAGCACCACATTCAAGTACTCTAGTTGTTGACCTTTTGTGTTCAATGTAATTTTGTAGCAATATGTGCTCTCTCCACCAGCACCCCTTTGACAGATAGAGTGTCTAATTGAAGCATCATCTGCAAGGCCTGAAACCATGGAAGTAATATTGTATAGGCACCGAGGGATCGGTCCTGATAGTTTGTTATCAGCAAGATCCAAGATAATCAGAGAAGAAAGTTGGCATAGCTGTGTTGGAATGTATCCATTGAATTGGTTGGATCTCAATTTAATCACCTGCAAACTTTGGACCATACTAGTGTTGGGTATACTTCCAGAAAAATTGTTCTTTTCTAGATCAAGGAATCTCAAGCCTAGGCAATTTTGTAACAACATAGTTACATTCCCAAACAAACTATTGTTCTGTAAATGTAGTGCCTGGAGAACAATCAGTGAACCCAATGAGGGAGGAAGTTCACCTGTTAGCCTATTACTTGCCAAGAAGATAGCAGACACAATTCTCCAATTCATCCAACAATCAGGAATTTCTCCAGTTAAGAGATTATATGATATATTCAAATATTGTAATTCATTTATTGTGTACATTGCATTTACTGTACTATGACACAATAAAGGAGAAAGAGTTCCTGAAAAAGAGTTGTCAGCCAAATCCAAATAGCGGACCTTCCCTGAAATATGTGGAAGCCCACCTTTAAAATCATTAGAGGCCATATATATGTATTTAGATTTCAACAACAATTTTGATAAGTCTCCACTCAATGAATTGTGGGATAGGCCAAGAAACTTAAATGGCTCCCCAATGATTTTTGAAACCTTGCCACTCAAGCTGTTGAAGCTAATATCCAAAAAAGTGTGTAAGGAAGAAAGATTTCCCAGATTCAAAGGAATAGAACCATGAAGCAGGTTATTCGAAAGATCCAGATGTTGAAAATGTTCAAGTTGGCCCAACCAATCTGGAATTGTTCCATTGAGTTTGTTTCTTTGCAAAGACAACCAGTTTAGACTTGGATAACTTGACCAATCTGGTATCTGACCACTGAAATTGTTGTCGCCAAGGTCAAGATAAGAGAGGTCAGTGCTAAGATTGAACAACCAATTAGGTAACTGGGAGTGAAAATAGTTGCTGTGAAGATCAAGAGACACAAGTGAGCTGAAATTTTCTACATTCTTAAGAAATGGACTTATGTAGGTCAATTGGCAGCTAGTCAAGAATAATTCTGACAATGATGGAAGGGAAGCTATTGACTGAAGCCAATTCACTTCCATATGAAGATCAATGTTTGAGAGGTAGAGATATTGCAAGGATGAAAGCCTAGAAAGCCAATAAAGATTATCAATGTGAAGAACATCATTATCGGATAAGTCAAGATATTGAAGCTTAGAGAAACTATGCTGTGTGACTAGTGACTGATTTTTAAGTCTATTTGTATCATTGCTTGGTATAATTATACGTTCAAAATCATTCAAGCTCAAGTCCAAGTAGTTTAGAAATTCAAGCTCAAGCAAAGATAAGTTGATATCACCTTGCAATGCTTTTGAGTTGTTTTCAGGATCAAAGTAAAGATCAAGCTTTGTAACTCTGCCATGCTTGTCACACTCAACTCCTTTCCATGCACAACAATTTTGTTCATGAGACCATGTGGAGAGGAGATTGGAAGGATCTACTATGCCTTGTTTGAACATTAACAGTGTCACCCGATCTTTTTCATTGCAACCAGCCACCTTGTTTCCACTGCCCACACCCACGCTTCTTTGAAATGTGGTTGCATGTAGCAACAACATCAGAACAACTGAAATTTCTGAAGCCAAGTTAATCATGGTTAACATCTTTATTTTACCAAGGGGAACTAGAATGTTGAAAGGATTTGCATCCCTTCGTGGTAGAAAACCAATTATATATACAGGCTATGGAAAATTTGTTTGACACTTTATACCTACCCCAACTTTGTTGAATAAGGCTAAGGCTTCACAAGAAAGCTTATGGAAACATATTGTGTGATTTGATTATAATTTACCATCAATTAATCTTTTTATTTCAACATATTAACTCAATACCCACCCAGCCCCATTAACAACTAGATACAGGTAATATTCATTTATTCTACTTGTGGATATCCGTTAAGCTATTATCCATTACGAATTACTCATAAGTATCCGTGGGTACGGATTAAATTGTCATCCTTAATCATGGTTAACAATTTGTCATCATATATTAATGATAATTTATCAGCCTGATCATCTGACAAACTCAAATGCACCAGGTTAGTTTAGGCTAGAATTTTCCTATGACCATTGTAAGATTATTTAAGATAGAGTTTTGTAAATATTATTTAGTTTTTAGAATAGATGAATTCATATTAAATAAAGAAAAAAACGTTTCATTAGAATTTATCCCCTAATATCGTCTTATCAATGTATAAAAAGAATGCATGAGATATGTAAATTTGATTAGTTGTGGGTTCAGAATATATTTTGTGTTCAAAACAGTTTATAATCATAAGTTTTGTTTTTTAAAAATAAACAAGTGATTATTTCATCAAAAGTAATCTCAAACTGCACAGGAAACATATATTTTCAACTTTTCATTGTGAGGAGACTATCTAAAAGTAGAACTAACTGATCAACTGATAGGATCAAAATTTACAAGTTTTAGATTTAATTTCTGCTAATAATACTTAGTTTATAAACATCTTTTAATTATGATAAGTTTTTCCTTAACTGCGGACTAACCTACATTCACCTTTTAAATTATTATCTGAAAAATATATGCGATAAAAAAACACATTTCTCTTATTTTTTAGTAAATTTTGGAGAATCAAATGATTTCTCTTAAGTTCAAATTCGAATAATTAATATAAGAAGCACAACTAGCTAGTATAACAACCCGTTAAGTTAAATATATTATATAATATATTAGAGGTCTCAAGTTCGAATCACGACCATGAGAATGCAGCAAAAATTAAAACTCTTGAGAAGGAGTTTTACCATCCTTATGATCCTATCCATTTAAGGATTAGTCTCCCAATTACATGCTGAGGATACCCTAATATATATATATATATATATATATATATATATATATATATATATATATATATATATATATATAAAATATAATATAAAATGTACTTGTAGTGTCACCTATACGACATTATATTTTCTTCTCGCCGCATGTATAGGGACTTGCTGCAAAATAGAAATATTGCAATTCTGGCATAATTGGATTCCATATATTCAGGCTTTAATTAGTTTTTCATTATTATTATTCGTTTATTAAACAATTTCATTTTAGATAATGGTATTAAACAATTTCATTGCGGTAGCTAGTGGTGACATTGGAGCTCATCCCAATTCCCAGCTGTTTCAAAATCAAATCGTGGAAAGATGATAAAGTGTGCTATCTGGTCTTTCACGTTAAAATCTGCTGCTAAAGTCATCGCACTTTTTTTTTTGTCTGGCCATGATTATGACAAAGCAAAATAAAACGTTACCGTGTGGAAAACCAACCATGTTAAACACGGTCTTACTTTAATTTAGGTCGTTCAATGCAATTAATTAATAACAATTATAATAATAAATGAACCCACCCTCTATCTTCCATTCTTATTAAAAGACCAAACTCGTGTCATGCTCAAAAAGTAGAACCGAAAGGGGGAAAACAAAGCAATTATTAGAAATGGAATTTACTTGTCATTAGACCCTTTAAGTCAAAAATCAAAATTATATTTCATATTATATTATAGCAGCATCTAGGAGGAGCTGTGCTGTTTGAACACAGATTTTTTATAACAATACGACACCTATTACAATGGTGTATATATTGCGAGTCGTTGGATCTATGATTCATCTTGATCTGTCCATAAATTTAATTTATTAATTATGATTTTTATTAAATCTATTTTTCTTTCGTATTCTCTACCATCACAATATTCACAGTGATATTTCATGTGTTTATTACATGTATAAGTGACTTCATCTTTTAATTCTTGTATTAGTGTTTTTAATACATCTTGATTTGTTAAATCAAGCATACTTAATTTGTGAACAAATTTTTCTATAGTTTGAGGATTCATTGGTACTTAGCTCTGATACCAAAATGGTACCACTCTATAAAAATATTTTTTATTTTTATATTCAGAGTAGTATTTATACATAATTTGGGTAGTATTCATACATAATTTGAGTTACTAATAATTCATACCCGTATTCACTTATAGATTCATCTATTTCTATTAATTCTTTGATTATTTGTTTTCTTTCTTCTTTGCAAAATATTAATCGTACTCTTTGTACTATTTTGTTTTAGATAAAGTTCTTCTTGCCAGTGATGATGTTTTAATTTGTTAATTATTATTTGCTTACAATCTTTGGGTATATTCATAGACAGTATACTTAATATTTCTTGATCCATTTAATCATCTAATAAGTCTCAATCTTCATATATGTCAGAATCAGATAATCTATCATATTCAAAGGCCAAACCTATTTCTTCCATGTAATTCCATTCTAGTTCTAATGAAATATGTGTTAAGTAATAATCTTATTGTCTACATTGAGCCTTTATTTTTCAATTATTAGTTGCTTACAATCAATAGGCAAATCCATTACTAAAACACTTATTATTTCCTTTTCGGTTTGATCATCAAATTCAGAATATATTTCCATTGTTTTATTCAATATCTTCAAAAGGTGGTGCTGTTATTTTAAAATAACTAGATAATTTATGAGTTCTTGTTGATATCATTTTTTCTATTTTTTCTATTATTTGTTTTTTATGTTCTTCTCTTTTATTTCTTATATTAGTAAGTTCTTTATCTTTTTCTATAATATATCTTTCTATTTGTTTTCGATTTTTATCTTCTTTATCTTTTTTAAGATGATTATCATAGATATTCATGAGTTCTTTTATATTCCTTTTATCTTGATTTATTTTATTTTAATAGTTTTCATAAATATTTCTTAATTCCTTTCCTTTATTCATATCTTATTCCTTAAATATTGTGCTAAATCTCTTACTTGGTTGGACAATTTATTTATATTTTCGTCTTCCTTATTATTTTTTGTTTCAGGAGAAGTAATTGGTTTAGGGATCTGTCTAAAACTTAGTGATTTTGGATTTCTTATAGAAATTCCTAGTTCAGTTAATTCATTTCTTTTAGGATAGTAGATTTTTCCTATTTCTTCGAAAAGTCTTGGTATATCTATTCTATCATTATTTCTGAAAGTAATACTATGACGAGAATTTGTTAGTGCATAATTAACACAATAAGTAATTGAGAAGATTTTGTCTCCTGGTCTCATTAAATTATTTCTTAAAAATCTATTTTCCATAGTTAAAGATTGATCTAATCTTTGAGTATCTAATGGTATTCCAATATTTGGATGTATTTCGAATTTTAGCTTAACATAAGCTAAATTTCCTTCGATTACTCCTAGTGTTTTATCTCTGGCATCTGTTATTCTATCATCTTTTAAAACTAATTCTATTGGTGAATCTATTCCTTCTTGAAAAGTTGCTTTAATTAGAACTTGTATAGCTCCTATATGAATATAACCAATCTTATTTCTATGTGCTTCTTTCTTTAAACTTCTTTTTAAATCTATTAATTTATTTTTGTTTAATAGTTGGATACAAGTGTTACCTTGTGTTTCTGATATATCTATTGGAGTTTCATTAATTATCTTTCCATAGTATATTATATTTTCTTTCGGATTAAATCATTTCATTATTCCTCCTAGTTTCTTCATGTTTGCATCTTTAGCTAAATTTAGGTCTTCTTTCTGTATTTTTTGAAATAGTTTTGGATCTATTAAAATACTTCCTTCATAGTTTCCGTCTTCTTCAGTAATTTGTATACGTTCTACATCAGTATTATCAATCTTTTCTCTTTCTATTTCTGACATGATTAATTTCTAGTAAGAACTGAATGAAATAGGTGATGAGTCATACCTGATTTGGTGTTCTTTGAAATTATTTCTGGTTGGTCCACCGCTGCTTCCGTCTAGTCTAGTCGAGATTTGATTATAACGAGTAGTTGAAAGTAATGAAAGTAATGAAGTAGAGAGATATATGAAAGTAGTGTTTATTTATGATCAGTAGTGAAGTACATAGAACTTGTTCGAATCCACTCTCAAGGATTCGATTAGCATAAAGCTAACACAAATCTTCTCAAGGATGAGAGAAGGTTGAGAATTGAAATTCTGAAGTTTCAAGTTCTGATTTGCCTCAGTATAAGAAGGCTTATTTATACACTCAAGAGGGCTAGGTAATTTACAAGAAAGTCCCTACATTATTACAATCTATCAAACTCTTAATAATTCACGCTGACGTCAGTGCTTACGTCATTCTTCAATAATTGCTTCATCCGAGTCTTTATCTTCTTGCCGACAGTCTTTTTTCTCCACGCATCTTTCACACGCGTGATTCCCGTTTTCTTTAATCATTGAGCACATCCAGTTGATGACAGCTGGCAGATAATTCATCGACAATCCTTGGAGTGTGTAGAAAGGTAGTTCAAAGTTTGTTAGTAGTGCCAAGTCCCTTTCTCTAATCAATCTTCCACTAGTCTTGCTAAGAAGCAAAGTATGTGGTCCTTTGTGTACATTGCTTTGATAAAGGAATCTTTCCCAATAATTTGACATTGAGTAAAAATACTCGCCAGTTGGTTAGCTAGAATTGTGACAATCTTTTCTTCATTATAGTCTTCTCTAGTCGGTTCGTCTCTCATGGAAAAGCTATTATTGCTTACTCCAATGAAGATTAAGTTCTTTGATGGTTGCTTAGTGGTAAAGTCCTGTATAAGTCGAAGAGAACTTCAAAAAGATAGTTCTGTCCTTGGCAACATTCCTCTTGTAATTTTGGATGGCTTCTTTTAGGCTATATGGGAACAATTTGATTTCTTCTAAGTCTTGGCTTAATTAGAGACATTCAATAAGTCCAAATTGGAACATATTAAATGTAAGAATCGATGATGTTCCAGGAGTAATTATGGCTTTAACTTCAAAATGTTTCTGGTTAACCATATAAAAACAATTAATTTTTTTCTTTCTCGGACCAGTTGGTCGATCTTTTTAAATTCTCATGAAACTTTTCTTTAGAAAATTGGACTTGTAGTTCATGGTCTTTTCTTGAAGTAATTTGGTAGTCATCAATGGAGGACTGAATTCTTCCTAGTACTTTCAATGAAGTCATTGGTTCTAGTGGAATTCTTATTGTTTCGGGAGAAAGTTCTTGGGCCAAGATAAACTTCTTTGCCCTTGTTATGTTCCTTTTGATAGTCTATTAAAGCTTTTTCAGCTTCTTCCTTGGTGTGAAATCCTTTGTGATGAACTCCCCGAGAGTCCAATGCAATGAGGGGCTGCTTTGTGCCATTCGTCATAAATACCTGGGTGTGGTCCATTAAAAATGGCGTACCATTTGTCTTTAGTATTTTCCTCGTATTTGTTGTTTTATATTCTTCATAGGATCTTCTTTTACGGATTCTCCTTTTGCTTGTAATTGGAATTCCAATACTTCAATGTTGGCCTTGATCAAGTCTAGCTCCATTATTTTCTCGCTTCTCGAGCATTCTTTGATATTGAATCGCTTCTTTATATCTTCGATTGTTTGTTGCTCCATTCTCTTGATAATATATCTGCAAGAACATTTTTATCTCCCTTAATGTGAGAGATTGAGTAATTGTATTCGACAAGTTTCATTTGTCATCTAATCAATCGTCCTTGTTTGTAAGTGCATTTGTGATTTAAGTTCTTAAAACTTGCAACATAAGTAGAATCGGTTCGGACAATAAAGTCCTTATCCAAAGATATAAATCCGATGTTTTTCTAACATACGGATCAATGCCGTGTTTTCCTTTTCATGAGTAGGATAATTAATTTCACCGTCCTAAAAGTTCCAGACATGTATCGACACGATAATTCATTTTTGTATCCAGGGGTTTTGCTTTCATAACACCTCCCAACACTCATTTGAGGCATCAGTCTCAATAATTATTATATCATCATCCGATGGATGATAAAGCTCAGGGAGTTCCTGGCATAAGTCTTTCATTTTTATAATAAGTCTATCGTCTTCATCAGTCAATGCCCAAGGGACATCTTTTTTCAGCTTTTGTTGGAGGATTCTTCTCTCTACTGCTAGATTCCTGATGAAACCTTCATTTGAAATATATGTTAATAGTCCAAGAAATCTTTGTAAATCCCTTTTATCCTTTAATTTCGTTGGAAAGTTCTGAAGTTTTTCTAATACATGTCGCTGCATTATTATTTTTCCTTTTTCAATTTCTAATCCTAAATAATTAATTCTATTTTGAGCTAAAACAGCTTTTTTCTTACTTAAAACTATTCCATGTTTATGTCATTTATTAAGAACTAATTCTATTTTTTCAAAATGATAATTTAATCCTTTATTAGAAAAGATTAATATATCATCAATATAAATAAGACAAAAGTCTTTGAATTCTTTGAGGATTGAATCTATCCTTCGTTGGAAGATTCCTGGTGATTGTTTTAATTCCATTGGGAGTACATTCCATTCATACTGTCCCTGAGGACAACTAAATGTTGTTAAGGCTTTTGATTCTTCAGTCAATCTAATTTGATAAAATCCCGATTTGCAATCAAAAGTACTAAACCAATCCATATTTCTAATTCTTTCAATAATTAAGTCTTTTCTTGGGAGAAAATAGGCATCTCCTTCCATGGCGTCATTAATTTGTTTATAATTAATTATCATTCTTCTTTTTCCTCTTTTTATTTCATTATGGTTTTCTACATAAAAGGCTAGTGCAGAATGTTTACTATTTGATGGTCTAATTAATCCTTTTTGACACATTTCTTCAATATCTTTTGCAAATTCATCTCTATCAATTTTTGTATAAATCATTGGTTTACATTTTACTTCTTTCGTTGGGTCTTTTAATTTTAATTCAACCAGGATTTTTGTTAATTTTTGGATCTAAAGGGTTTTCACTACAAACCTTGTTCAAAAGTTCTTCTATATGGGCCTGAATTATTCTATTTGGTTCTAAATTTATTAGTGCATGACGAATTTTTGTGTAAATTAAACTAATAATCTCACTACGTTTCAAATTGTTAAAACTTTGATGAATAAGTACATGCAAAAAAATGCACAATTGGAATTTTTATGATTTCACGTTTTTGTTTTTGATAAATATATGGTGTTTTAAGAGTAATATATTTCAGATATTGGCAAAATGGTGCATATAATCTTAAGATATTATTTCCAATAATTATATCTATTCCAATTTCTTGTTTATATATCGTAGGTATTATAAATATTTTTCCTTGTATGACTAAAGTAATTCTTTTAGCTATCCAATACAGAGGATATATCGATCCATCTGCAATTTGTATTTTTAGTGGTTTTTCCAATCTTTCCCATTTATCAAAAAGGGCTTCATTGCAAGGCAAAAACTTGCTCCGTATCTATATATGCTTTTGTTTCCTTATTACTTCCTTCCACAAGTATTTTTATATAAGTATTATTCGCATTCTCTTTCTTCTCAAGATAATTCATCTTATGTATATTCATATATACTTATTTCTCAATCACTGAGTTCTTCTTCTAGGGGTTCAAATTCATATATCCGGAAAACTTGTTTTATTAGTTTTGATTTTTCTTTAAAATCTTTTTCCTTTCTTTGAGGGAATTCATTGGCATAATGTCCTTCGACATTACATATCCAACAAACACATTTCTTTTTCCCATCGTAAAGATTTTCTTGGTGTTGATTTCTTTCTCCTAAAATATTTCTTTTTATTATTTTTATAATAATTCTTTTTTCTAGGATAAGTTTTTCGTAAATTTGATTTCTTATAATATTTTCTTTTTCTTCTTATTGTTTTATCACAATCATATTTCCCTGGTTTTTCAATTTCGAGATGTCACAACAAATGGCAGATTTCCTCTATTCAATTGTCTAATTGTTTCTCTATTCAAACACTGCTTCTCTCTTAATTCTTGGTATAAGAGTTTAAAAAAACCTCCTAAAGTACTAGATTTTTCTAAAGGTCTTGATTCCCAAAGTCTAGTAATTTATGAATTTCATGGATATGGTAATTTATCTATAAAGATATATATATATATTTCTTTAGTTTCTTCATCCAATTGATAATTTTATTTTTGATATTCTCAGATGAAACTCTGAATCTGGCACATTTCACTTATTTTCATTCTATTTAAAATGCGATTTAGCATTTTCAAGTAGAGTTTTATTTGTTTTTTCTTTATGTTCTATCATATTATATCCTAAGAATTATTGGTGATGAATTAGTGTCATTATTAATTTAACATAATCCGTACTATTATCTACCATTCTTCCATAGTTAATCCCGCCTTGGTCTTTAATTCCTAGTAAGAATTTTTGTACATTTCCCGATATTTTAAAGGTTACAAAATTCTTGGTTTCAACAAAAGTTTAGTTTACTAAATCTTTCATCACCAAGATTATTAATATTATTTCATTGGTACATTTTGATAATACATCTTCTTTATTTCTTATACAATCAATGTCTAGAATATTTCCGTATTATTATATCGAGGTTTAAATTCTTCTTGAATTTTTGTCATTTATTATTATTTTTTTCTTGCGTATCATTTATTATACATAGTTTCTTCTTCGTATCTATCTCAAGCTCCATCGGTGTATATTTATATTCTTCCAATTTTCTCTTAGGGCTTTTTCCACTATATTCTCATTTTTCCATTCTTATATGGTTTTCTTGATTCCCAAGATGAACTATAATTTAAAATTATTTCTTCGTTTTCATCATTTTCTGTATCTTTTTTATTGATCTTTTCAATTTTGTGTATTTTCAATAAGTTGAATAATATTTCTGTTTATTTCTTTCATTAGTTTTTCTAATTCTTTAAACCTTGATTCTATTTCTCCGAATAGTCCCATTATCCTATGTATTTTTCTAATTCTTGTTTTAATATTTTTATTCTTTTTCTAACCAATTCTTGTTGGTAAATAATATGGTTATTTTGTTCTAATTTTTCTAATATTTTTAAGTACTTTCTTAACTCGTAAATGCTTTGTTTTATTGTTAAAATTTTATTCATTATTAAAATAATGTTTTTATAATAGTGTTATACGGTATACGATGTCAAGTGTCGAGTTTTTTGTGTCCGTTTAGCATTTTCCTTAGGAAATAGCAATTGGATGGGGAAAAAGCTAAGAACAATTGGAAAATTTTCTACTTCCGAAGACTTTGAAAATTAATTGGAAATATGTTACAAGTGATACAATTCATTATTCATACACAGAAATTAATAACATAATATTAGGAATTTAAGATATTTTTATTAAACTATATTAACTTAGTTGGTCGACTTTGCGTTGATGACAATTTTATATAATTTAAGTTTGAAAATAAGAATTCTCGTTGTTAGACAAGCCACGATCTTGCTATTAATCTTCAATAAAAATTGTGGTTTGTCCCAACCATCCCTGGCGCCAGAAATCCCAGCAGAGTTCTCAATAATGCAAGAGAGGGAAAACAAAGTTCTTCTGTGTGTCAACGTTTGCAATGGGGGCTGGATGCAGGGAGGGAGCCAAACTTAATCGATAGGAGGAGTCAAGTATATATAGTGAGACCCATGAATTTAATGTTGTGAGGGCAAAACTCACATATAAATTTACAACATAAAAAATATAACATATCATTTCTGAAAGTATAAACTTACATCACAATTACCCAGGAATTTTATGCTGTGGGGGCAAAACTCGGTGCTTTTTATAGGACTCTATGTTACTTTTAAGTAATTTATTTCGATAAAACACGCGTGTAGCTATGGTGCACCACCCATATTTTACACCACTCACTACACTACCCATGTGGCAAATTTTGGGCCAATCAAATTGTCACATAGGTTGGTCAAAATTTCAAACTTTCTAGTTGTATTATACTGTAGTCAAACTATATGAATACAGTATATTGTGGTATAGTATATGCACTCTTTGTATTCTCAAATTTAACCCATATTAAAATAATGTTTTTTGATTAAAAAAAACTGATTAGTGGGTGGTGCATCTTAGCCCAACCCTCAAAAACATCTCCCTTAAAAGGGTGTGGTTATGGTGCACCACCCACATTTTACACCACCCACTACACTACTGATAAGCCTCTGGCTCATCTAGTTTTATAACTAGAAAAACCTTGGTTTTGTGCTAATTATATCTCGTTTCGCCCAAATTAGATTTAATTGTCCTCGGGCAACACTTTGAGTCTCTTAAGTAGTTTTTAGGATATTTTAGTTAATTTTGAGTCAAATAAAGCATTTAATGCTATCTTACATTTTCAGGTTAAAAGTGAAGCTCTTGGAGTCAAGGAAAATGAAGGAAGCAGGGAAAAGGAATTGAAGTTTACCTCGCGAGACAGATTTCGCCTCGCGAGTCTCGAAGACCACCGAATGCAAATACCCTTTCTGCCTCGCCTCGCGAATCACCATCTCGCCTCGCGGGCCTCAAGGCCTGACTGTGCGAGATGTTACCCCTTTTCGGTTCGCCTCGTGAAGAGCGGTCTCGCCCTTGCGAGCGGGCGAAACCTGAACATCTATTTATAGGCTGTTTTAGGGCGGGGTTAAAAGGGGGATCCGCACTGGAGGCCGGACGGCTGGAAGAGGGTTCCAACCCTAAAAGGGATGTTTTCCTTGCTCGGGAATGGGAGAAGATTGGAGGATTCTTCTATGAGTGTTCTTCATCTCTTCTCTCCTTTGCTTTTGTATTGTCATTCATTATGAGTAGTTAAATCCCCTTGTTGTTGGGGTTAGATGTAGCTTTTCCTGAACTTGTTTGTATTTGATTTGGTTTCAATGCAAGTTTCTATTTCTTTATGAGTATTTGATTCTATGCTTAATGTTTTCTTGGTTTGATCACCCTTTTGGATGATTTGTTGCTTTGATAGACAATTGACGCATTGATGTTAAGGCATGCTCATGAATCAAATGCCAAGTAGTTCATGAACCTAGACATAGGTATCGGGTGCTTGCAATCTTATAAGTCTCGATTCTTAATGCAAAATCTCGATTAATCCACCTAAGACATTAGGGTTTGATTTGGGGTTTTAGGCTCATTCCACATAAGACATTAGGGTTTGAGTATTTAAAAAGACTTGATTGTCATAATTGAATTAGGGAATTGTGTTGGTAACCATTTCATTGCAATTAAGGGAGGATTAGTATAGTCTAACCCTAACAATCTTAACCACACTTTTGCTGCCTTCAATTCCAAGTGTTTGTTAAAAATCCCAAAAGACCAAAAAAATTTTATTACTTTATTTTTATGATCCGATCTCTCTTTATGGTTTAGTCTAGATAGTTGTTGAGTTTGTGAATTGGTAATTGGCAACCAATCCCAGAGGATGATATCCGTCTTACCACCGTATTACTTGTTTACGATCGGGTACACTTGCCTATTAAAAAATCGTATCAAGTTTTTGGGCGCCGTTGTCGGGATTGGCTTTACTAATATCGGTAGTAACAAGGGGAGACAACTAATCTAGACAGTTTTATTTTATTTTTCTCGTATATATTTGATGTCTTTCTTTTGTTAGTTTTGTATATATTTGAATTTGTGTTTCTTTAATCTTTGGGCCTTATTTGTCCGTGTGAGGTGGAAATTGATTTGACAGGATTATGAACTACAATTGTTATCATCCATCCGATGTAGAAATTGAGATGTCCGAGCTTCAGCCATGGGCGAGATATGCTGCAATTGGCCATGGACATCCATCAAGTGAGCAATACGTTGTCAAGGGCCACGCCTCTCCTCCACCATTGGTAGGCTATTCTGAATGGGGAAATCAATTTCCCAACACTTCCACTCCATGGTGGGGGAATCCTCCAAACAATGCTTGGATTGATCAAGAGGAACATTGGGAATCGTCCGCACCTTCATATCAACCACAACCATCTCAATGGTATGATGAGCCATCGCCATTGGAAGTTACTTGGGAGAACTTCAAATCCGAAATCACAGTTAATTTTGAGCAACCTATTCCGATGGTCGGTCTCACTTAGAGGATATTTTGGAGAACTTCATGGTAACAACAATGGAAAGTTTAAAAATCAAGAAGATACCATTCAAGTCTCGGGGTATGTATTGAGAAACTCTCTAACCAACTATCCGAAATGCCAATTGGGAACTTGATGGATGATGATGAAGGTAATGCAATAATGTATGATGATGAAGATGATGCCATAATGGATGAAAAGGAAGATGAAGAGGTGGGAGTAACCGAGTCAAGAAGAGAAGAACCTGTTTGTGAGGACATAGTTGCACCACCTCCCATTGAACCCTTGACTAAAGAGATTGAGAGGAAAAGGCATTTGGAGGACATCTATTTCACCATGCTTGAGGATGATGAAGAACTGTTGGAATTAGATGATTCTATTAGTTCCTATGCATGTGTTGAATGTGATGGGAGAAATACTTGTGTGGTTTGTGCTGAGATTTCTGCATATATGGAAGGTGATGGATTTGGTAATGCAGAGAGTGAAGATTGTGTAGAAGCCAAAGCAGCACCAGTGATCCTCTCGACTTGTTGGCTACCTCACGCCGTGAAGCAACCAACGATGGAGTTCAAGCCTCTGCCTGAGAAATTGGAATTTGAATCTTTAACTATGAAGGCACTTTGGCCAGTCCAAGAGGTTGAACCCCATTTTTATTGGGAATGCTTTATTGACAAGGAGGTCAATTTTGACCCGAGAGGAATTGAAAAGTGCTTCCCATTTGAAGAAGTCAGCATGATTTTCGAGCGTTCACTTTCATATTCATGTCAGCATGCCATGGGATCCGGGAGGATCATATTACACTTTGAGCATTCCGTGGCCGCTGTATCACAGGAAGTGGGATCCTGGTGGAACCGCCTTCATGAGTTTTTCTAAACCTTTTTCCTTTTAATTATCTTCGCTTTGTTTTTCTTTACTTTGAGTCATATGTGCAGTCGATCACAGTGTTGGTGAGCTTGATAGATTCTAATTAAATCTAGCATAAATTGACTGCATGATATTTGTTGACTGTTGATGATTTCCTCCTAGGTTTTGAGAATTGAAAATTGATCCCCATGTGAAAAATTGAAAATTAAACTTTGTGGATATTTTGTTGTGATTGCATGATTTATGATAAGTTTGGGGTGAAGGGGTGCACACATTAGAGATTGAATCTTGGACAAACAATTTGCGAAAAATGTCCAGTGAGGAATTTGAGCCTCCAACTTGTTTTTAATTGTGTGAATCACTTTTAAGTTGCACTTTCCGGATTTGCTTGAATCTCTTCATGGTTTGCATGCTTATGTGGTTGCATCAAGTGATTTAGGAAATTTTCTTTGAAATAACTACTTGGCCTAAATTGAAGCAATCCCTAATGCATGTTCCCTAGTTAGCCACATTAAGCCTAATAAGCCTATTGTTTCTTGATGACCTTATGTTATAAGCCAAAAATCCGGAAAAACCATGTTAACCCAATCTTAGGATTAGGAGAGCATGGATGCTTAGCAAGACAAAGTTTGAAGGAAACTAAGTTTGGGGTGGCTACAAGGATATGATATGTTGTTTTGGATTGAGAGAAAAAAGAAAAATAAAGGTTGGAGCCAAAGGCAAAAAAAAAAAGTACAAAAATATCAAAAAAGGGTATTATAAGGAAAAGGGATGTAGTCACCCTAAGCATCAAAAAGAAAAAAATGAAAAAAGGAATAAGAGTGGAAGTCGAGGTAAAAAGTTTCATGCTCTCTTAATTCCTAGGGATGTAAAGCCTAATTACCTTTGAATATCCTACCTTTAGCCAGACCCCATTACAACCTTTAAAAGACCTTTTGATGTTGCATGCATGTTTTTGTGGGAACCATGTTTGAGATGAAAATCAAATTCATGGGAAGTGCTCTTGAAATTGAATTTGAGTGAAAGTTGATAGCCTTGACAAATTGAGAGAATGAGTGAAATACTAAATGCCCTTGTGAGGAAGGCAATTGTTTGAAATTGGTGATCTCCCTTTTGTGTGTAACTTGGATCCTCAACTTAGATTACTGATTGCATGAATGATAGGATTCTCTTTGTTTAAAGTAAATGAATGTGGGGATTACTCTGATACAAAAAGGGGGAGACATTGAAGAAAAACTGTTTTGATAAAAATTGCATGAAATTTGTGCGAAATTGATTGAATCCTTTAAGCTTGCCAAGTTTGAGTCTTTTTGAGTTTTGGTTTGCTTGGGGACAAGCAAAGTTTAAGTTTGGAGTATTTTGATAAGCCTCTCGGATCATCTAGTTTTACAACTAGAAAACCTTGGTTTTGTGCTAATTATATCTCAAGCCGTCCAAATTAGATTTAATTGTCCTCGTGCAACACTTTGAGTCTCTTAAGTAGTTTTTAGGATATTTTAGTTAATTTTGAGTCAAATAAAGCATTTAATGCTATCTTACATTTTCAGGTTAAAAGTGAAGCTCTTGAGTCAAGGAAAATGAAGGAAGCAAGGAAAAGGAATTCGAAGTTTTGCCTTGAGACAGATTTCGCCTCGCGAGCCCGAAGACCAGCCTGAACAACGGTCAGCCACCCTTTCTGCCTCGCCGCGAATCACCATCTCGCCTCGCGAGCCTCAAGGCCTGACTGTCAGGCGATGTCATCCTTTTCGGTTTCGCCTCGCAGAGCGAGTCTCGCCGCGAGCGGGCGAAACCTGAAATATCTATTTATAGGTTGTTTTAGGGCGAAATTAAAAGGGGGATCTGCACCTGGAGGCCAAACGGCTGGAAGAGGGTTCCAACCCTAAAAGGGGATGTTTTCCTTGCTCTGGGAATGGGAGAAGATTGGAGGATTCTTCTATGAGTGTTCTTCATCTCTTCTCTCCTTTGCTTTTGTATTGTCATTCATTATGAGTAGTTAAATCCCCTTATTGTTGGGGTTAGATGTAGCTTTTCCGAACTTGTTTGTATTTGATTTGGTTTCAAAGTGCAAGTTTCTATTTCTTTATGAGTATTTGATTCTATGCTTAATGCTTTCCTTGGTTTGATCACCCTTGGGATGATTTGTTGCTTTGATAGACAATTGATGATTGATGTTAAGGCATGCTCATGAATCAAATGCCAAGTAGTTCATGAACCTAGACATAGGTCTTGGGGTGCTTGCAATCTTATAAGTCTTGATTCTTAATGCAAAATCTCAAAGTTAATCCACCTAAGACATTAGGGTTTGATTTGGGGTTTTAGGCTCATTCCACCTAAGACATTAGGGTTTGAGTATTTAAAAAGACTTGATTGTCATAATTGAATTAGGAATTGTGTTGGTAACCATTTCATTGCAATTAAGGGATGATTAGTGTAGTCTAACCCCTGACAATCTTAAACACACTTCTCGCCTTCCAAGTGTTTGTTAAAAATCCCAAAAGACCAAAAATATTTTATTACTTTATTTTATGATCCGATCTCTCTTTATAGTTTAGTCTAGATAGTTGTTGAGTTTGTGAATTGGTAATTGGCAACCAAACCCCGGGAGGACGATATCCGGTCTTACCACCATATTACTTATTTACGATCGGTACACTTGCCTATTAAAAAATCGTATCAACTATCCATGTGGCAAATTTTGGGCCAATCAAATTGTCACATAGGTTGGTCAAGATTTCAAACTTTCTAGTTGGATTATATCAGCAGTCAAACTATATGAATATAGTATATTGTAGTATAGTATATGTACTCTTTGTATTCGCAAATTTAACCCATATTAAAATAATGTTTTTGATTAAAAACCGATTATATTGCAAAATATTATTGACAAATCTAACATTATTTTAATTCATATTAAAATATTATTTTTTAATATAATCTGTTTTTTTAATCAAAAACATTATTTTAATATGGGTTAAGTTTGTGAATGCAAAGAGATATATACTATACTACAATATATTGTATTCATATATTTGACTACGATGAAATACAACTAGAAAGTTTAAAATTTTGACCATGTGACAATTTGATTGGTCCAAAATTTGCCACATATGGGTGGTGTAGTGGGTGGTGCAAAATATGGGTGGTGCATCTTATGTCATTTGGGGCATGCTTTTATAGGACTCTATGTTACTTTTAAGTAAATAATTTCAATAAAACGATATATATAATTTATTTATAAAAGTTTTTGACATTCAAGTGGGGGCATTTGCTCACACACTCTGAGAGTAGGTCCGTCCCCTCGAGTATATAGCACCGAAATTTCATATAAAATATTCATAACTATTTGTTTCACAACGTTAATTACATTAGTAATTTATCAATATACATGGTAATCTAACTAGGGTTCATCACACATCCAATACGCATTAGGTGCGTGTTGTTAATGACTTTTTGGACATGATGATGAGTAACCGAAATTTCAAATGATCGACACATCTTTAAAAGACCATAACTTTCGATCCAGATGAAATTTTTGGACATATTATATATGTACGGAAAGTTCTTTTTGAGACATCGTCTTAATAACTAGTTTTTTGATAGTAGGAGCTCGGGCCCCTCCCCGAATGCATGTAGACCACCCCCGAATGGATGGTTGTGCGTCAGTGCTTACAATGCAGGCTGGATACGGTTCAGGGCTCACATTCGTCGTTTCTCACTTCTCACTTGGTTCTGATTTCGGATTTGGATTAATGTATTTCCCGATTTGGGCTGGGTCGTGAAAAGTTGAAATGACAATAGTAATAATAAGGATATTTTTTTTCTAATAATAATAAATAAATAAATAAACAACCTATGAGCAAACCCACTAACCTGTGTTAACCCATCGGATTAAGTGAGCCGGGTCAAATTAACCTCATATAAAAGTGAACCCGCTCTTGCCCAACCCACTAGTGAATCGAGTTACTCATGGATCAGAATCCATTTTGACAGCTCTATTTTTTTGTATAACTATGAATACTTGATTATTATTTGACAAGTATTTAGTAAATCGTTGTTCAAGTGTTTTTAAATTTACAAACAATATAAAACTATATATATATATATATATATAACTCTAAATTATATATACACATAATTAATTCAAGTAGAATCTAGAAATTTCAAATTAAAAAAGAAAGTATTTAAATCAAAAAATAATATTTTCCTAATTAATGAGAGCAATCTAAGAGATTTAACCATTCTTAAAAGACTAAACTTTAATTTAATATATCAATGCGTATTTTTCAAAAAGGAGAAAAATTAAATATAAATGAATAAATGATATGCAGATTTTATATTGATAACGATTAATTAAATATTTAAAAATATATTAATAAAAAGATTAAAAAATTGCTTGATGTTTTTTTTTTTACAAAAGAAAAGTTAAGCAATTTCATTAATAATGGAGAACGCAATACATTCGGCAACATCATCACGAATCTGGACAATAGTAATATATGTAGTCACCCCTAATAAAGAGTGAGCAACTACATGAACTTTCATCCTATCAAACTCTACCAAAGAGTTGTTAATATAAGATGATAAAAGACTTCTACATTTTGAAATAACAACCCTATAATTAGCTTAGAGCTCTCGGGGAGACCTGGACTTCCTCTTTTTGCACCCGGAGTCCTGGGACAAGAATTATAAAATTTAGCTTTGAAGAAATATCATCCCTCATCACTTAAATTGTGATCGGTCTTTCGAGCTACCCGCAAAAAGGCTTAATACACTCGCCAATTGTTTTTCGACTTTATAGGCATAAACTTAAAAACCAAAATTAAAAACTGCACACAGGTTACCCATGCCTCGGCAGTTCCAACTAAGGATAGTTATGACTTCTGGCAGGTCTGGAAACCAGAACCTGCCAATAAAAAATGGAGAGAAATGGAGAGAAACAATTCATTCATCTTCTTCATCCAGCAACGATAGACTCTCATAAATTGAGAGAAAAACATAATTCTCACAAGCGGAGAGAAAAACATAATACTCCTCAGAATACGTGAAGATGATTACAAGGAGTGGCCTCTCGTCCATGCCGAAAAAAAAAAAAACTATTGTTGATGACACCACCTAGCTGACTAGCTTACGGAAGGGAAAGAGAATATGAAAAATTAGCAAATATCCTGTGCATTGCAGCATATTATAAATTATAATTATTTATTTTATTTGTTAACTTTTAATTTTTATTAAAGATAAAAGGTTATATGAAAAATTATAAAGTTTATATCAGTGTATATAATACGGTTTACAGTATTAATACATAAATGTATTTCTGTTAAGCATTTCAGTTAGAGTTAGTTAAACTACAACTAACTATAAGCTGTGTAAGTGACCCTATATATACGGGCAGAGTGTAATGAAATCCTCAGAAATGAAATTCCACAATATTCAGTTTCTCACAAATTCTCTTCTTCCTCTAGTTTCTGTTTCGATTAGTTTATAACATTATTTTTTTAGAAGGTAATAATTTGAAAAAGTATAATAGAAAATTAATATTAATTATTATAAATATTTCTAACAACTGTGGAGATGGAAAATCTGTATCATGAAAAGGGATTTGACATCTTTCACCTTATAATCTGCTGCTAAAGTAATCGAACGTTTTTTTTTTTGTCTGGCCATGATTATGAAAAAGCAAAATAAAACGTTACTGTGTGGAAAACCAACCATGTTAAACACGGTCTTACTTTAATTTAGGTCGTTCAATGCAGTTAATTAATAACAATAATAATAATAAATGAACCCACCCTCTATCTTCCATTCTTATTAAAAGACCAAACTCGTGTCATGCTCAAAAAGTAGAACCGAAAGGAGGAAAACAAAGCAATTATTAGAAATGGAATTTACTTGTCATTAGACCCTTTAAGTCAAAAAATCAAAATTATATTTCATATTATATTATAGCAGCATCTAGGAAAGAGCAATTGGATGGGGAAAAAGTTAAGAACAATTGGAAAATTTTCTACTTCCAAGATTTTGAAAATAATTGGAAATATGTTACACGTGATACAATTCATTATTCATACACAGAAATTAATAACATGATATTAGGAATTTAATATATTTCTATTAAACTATATTAACTTAGTTGGTCGACTTTGTGTTGATGACAATTTTATATAATTTAAGTTTGAAAATAAGAATTCTCATTGTTAGACAACCCACAATCTTACTATTAATCTTGAATAAAAATTGTGGTTTGTCCCAACCCCTCCCTGGCGCCAGAAACCCCAGCCGAGTTCTCAATAATGCAAGAGAGGGAAAACAAAGTTCTTCCGTGTGTTAACGTTTGCAATGGGGCTGGATGCATGGACGGAGTCACACTTAAATGATAGGTGGGGTCAAGTATATAGCATCGAATTTTATATAAAATATTCATAATTATTTGTTTACAATATTAATTACATCAAGAATTTATCAATATACATGATAATCTAACCATCCAAAAGTAGATCCTCAACCTTCGACACTTGCATCCAAACTAGGTTCAGCACACATCCAACAAGTATTGGGTGTGTCTTTGTTGATGACTTTTGGACATATGGGTAGTCAAATTTCAAATGATTGACAATCTTTAAAAGGACATAAATTTCGATCCGGATGAAATTTTTGGACATATTATATATGTATGAAAACTCTTTTTGAGACGTCGTCTTAACACCGTATTTTTCAACTATACTTTAATTTAATATATAAATGTGTATTTTTCAAAAAAGGAGAAAAATTAAATATAAATGAATAAATGATATGTAGATTTTATATTGATAAGTATTAATTAAATATTTAAAAATGTATTAATAAAAATATTTAAAAATTGTTTAATGTTGATTATGTGATGGAAACTGAGTGTTGGGCGGAAAAATCAACACTAGAGTAAAATCAATGTAGCATAGATGAGAATGTTGCACTGGATGAACGAAAAACTAGGGACGATAGGATTAGGAATGACAAGATTAGAGAGAGAGTTGGGGTAGCACCTATTGTAGAAAAAAATGTTGAATCTACTTAGGTGGTTTGGGCATGTATGGAGGAAACCTTTCGATTCTCGAAGTAAGGAGAGTGGACCGAGTGGAGGGCAATCCAATAACTAGGGCAAGCGAAAGCCAAGAAAAACTATAGGAGAAACTATCAACAAAGATTTAGAGGCCAATGATTTAACTATTAACATGATTCATGATAGAACATTATAAGTCAGTATGATCCATGTAGTCGATCTCACCTAAAGGGATAAGGCTTGGTTGTTGTTGTTGTTTAATGTTGATTACACCACCTAGCTGGCTAGCTTACGGAAGGAAAGAGAATATGAAAAATTAGCAAATATCCTGTGCATTTGCAGCATATTATAAATTATAATAATTTATTTTATTTGTTAACATTTAATTTTTATTAAAGAAAAAAGGTTATATGAAAAATTATAAAGCTTTATAACATTATTTTTAGAAGGTAATGAATTGAAAAAGTATAATAGAAAATTAATATTACTTATTGTAAATATTTCTAAAAACCGTGGAGAGATGGAAAATTTGTATCAGGACATATGTTATGACAAGAACGCAGTATTGCTGTTGTGTCGACGGAGATTGCTTTGTCGACAGAAATCGCTTCTTGACAGAAAAAACGCTTCTTGACAAAATCGCAACCAGCTTGTTACGCTAAGAACACACAATTGCCGCTTTGATGAAATGTTTCTTCCGACAGTAAAAGCTTCTGACATAAATGGTGAAAACGAGATATGCGTAATGCGTAATGCAAGAAACGAGATTATGCGGGAAGTATACGAAAAAGAAGATTGACAACAGTATGTTATCGTGGTTCAGAGCAAGTTGCTCCTACATCCACACTGAGGCAAGACTTTCTATCCACTAGATCAAAAAGAATCTGGTTACAAGACTTTCAGGGTTGAAAACGAACTCTCTTCTCAATCCTCACTTGCTCTCCTTTCTTGATCTTAATGAATCAATCCCTCTCTCTGGTTTGCAGTGTATATTACACTTCGTATGTTTTAAATTTTTTTTTTCAAGTTTCTCTCAACAATGACTTATATATCTGTACAAACAAGTCTCTCTCTCAAGGTAGTTACATAACAGAAAAACAGAACTAACTACCTAATGAGACTTAACTACTTTTCGGGATATCACATAGTTGACAAGAAACTCTTGCATAGCCTAACTGACTAACAGATTGATGAGCCAACTGCCACAATTCTCCACCTTGGATCTTCAATTCAAGTACCATCTAGGTATGCATCCAATCTCCTTAAAGAGACTCATTTATCACAAGTTCCAATACTTGCCAAATTCATGCAGCTTCGGAATTTGGCCCTTGAACCACCTCGGTTAACATATCACCATATTGTCTTGAGAGCAACCTTTTTCACTTCAACTATGCCATTTGAAATGATGTCATGAATGTAGTGTATTCCATGTCAATATGCTTTGTCCTCTATTGGAAAATTTGGTTCTTTGAGAGATGGATAGCACTTTGGCTATCACACCATACTCGTCAAAGGAATTTCCTCCCCTTCCAGTTCATTTACAAAGCCTTTGAGCCATATTGCTTCCTTTTGGCCTCAGCAAAGCAATATACTCGGATTAAGTGGTAGATAAGGCAACTGTGATCGCAAATTTGCCTTCCAACTTACCACATTTCCATGTAGAAGTGAATAGATATCCTGTTAGAGACCTTCTTCTGTCAATGTCCCCCGCAAAATCAGCATCCACATATCCTGCCGTATTCACTTTTCTGATTTTGATTTACCAAATATCAATCCAACAGATTTTGTCCCATTCAAGTATCTAAGAATCCACTTGGATTGCCTCCGCCAATGCTCCTTCCCCTGGGTTCCCCATGAATCTGAACCATGCTGGCAAGATAGGCAAGATCAAAGCCTTGAACATACCATAGCATACATCAAACTCCCTATGGCATTGGAGTAAGGATGTTATCCATGTATCTCGGTCTTCATCGGGTTTTGGGAGATTGTTCAACTGATAGCTTGAAACGACTAGCATGGGAGTTGAAACCGCATTGGCATCTAGCATATCAACCTTCTAAGCACTTTTAAAGATACTGACTACGATGCAAGAAGAGAAGTCTTTCATCTCTCTTTCTCAGGGATTTCCATCCCAAGATCTTTCTGTAGCTCCTAAGTCCTTCATCTCAAAATTATGAACTCAAGGGCCCCTGAGCTTGGTGATTGCCTCTAGATCTTTACTTGCAATGAGCATGTCATCAACATAGAGTAGGAGATATATGCCAAGGACTGAGTGGCTTTCTTGGTAGACACAACAATAGAAAGGAGTTCCTGCGTTGTAGCCATTTGTCACTACAAAAGTGTCAAATCTTTGTACCATTGTCTTGGTATGTTTCAGTCCATACAAGGACTTTTTCATGCATGCCATTTGTTCCCTTCCTTCTACTTCATACCCTTCAGGTTGTTTCATGTATATCCTTTCATCCGGTGGACAATGTAAGAAGGTGTTCTTACATCCATTTGTCAAGTTCCAAGTTGTAGACAACAACTGGGAGCAAGAATGACTCTAATGCTTGTGTTTCACAACCGGGAAAAATCTCATTGTAATCAATTCCTTCCCTTTGTGTGAAGCCTTTTGCAACGAGTCTAGCCTTTGTATCTGCTTCCTTCCAACCCTGGAATTTCTGGTTTTTCTTAAATCCATTTGCAACCTAGAATTTTTGTGATTTGTGTGCTTTTTCCACAAGTTCCTAGGTGTTGTTTTTTTCATAAGGGAGTTTATCTCACGCTCCTTGGCAGTTTTCCAATGTCTTTATCCCAACTTTCCATTGCCTCCTTGTAGTTAATAGGATCAATTCACTCGATCTCAATTTCTACACCTCATGCATAAGCTATGAGGTCTCGTATAGCCGAGCCCTTGGGTGGTTTGATCTCGCCTTCTAGCCCCGTCTCCACCGGATTATAGGATGATTCTGGGCTGCCGAATGTTGTTCATCAGTTTCGGTGAGGTGGCCGAGCATGTCATCTCATTGTGTATCTGTGCAGTGCCATGCTCCACCTCCCAATTGAACCTTGTTGTCGGGTTCATCTGGGTTCCTAGACATCTTAGCTTCGCTCGCATCCTCACATGCATTCTTCCTTAGAAGAGCAACATCTCTACGATAAATGCCTTTCCTCCACCCCTGGTTTGCTTAACACACCTTGCAACCTTTACACCATCAGATATCCCAAGAAGATTCCTCTTTGGATCTAGGCTCCAATTTCCCTTCATTTACATGGATATAGGTTGTACATCAAATATTCTCAAAGTTGTCATAGGTCGTGCTCTTCTTGTCCACAACTCCTCCCGTGTCTTGAAATCAATAAGCAGTGAAGGAGACCTATTGATTAGATAGCATGCAAGTGAACCGCCTTTCCCCAAAACACCTTGCTTAGGTGGCATTGGACAACATGCACCTAACCCTCTCCAAAATGGTCCTATTCATTCTCTCAATGAAGAGCCATTTTGTTGGGGAGTTAGTCTACTGCTTGTGCCTAGTTATCCCATTATCCTTTGCAAAATTGAACTCTTCACTTAGATATTCAAGTCCATTGTCAGTTCTAAGTACCTTAACCTTCTTCCTGTTTGATTCTCAAACAAGTGCTTTCCATTGTTTAAAACACTTGAATGCTTGATTCTTGTGTTTCAACAAATACACCCACACTTTTCTGACCAAATCATCTATGAATGTTATGAAATATCTAGCACCACCCATGAGGAACCCTTTGCTGGCCCCCATATATCAGAATACACATAATCAACCGAGGCTTTAGTTATGTGTATGGCGTAAGAAAACTTAACTCTTTTCGTTTGCCATAAAGACAATGCTCACAAAATTAACTTTTCAAAGTCTCCATTTCCTATTAGACCCTGCTTGTAGCAATTCTTCCAAGCCTCTTTCACTTGACATGAGCTAGTCGAGGTGCCATATTTGTATGGAATTAAATTTTGATGCGTAAATCAAACTAGCAGATTTTATATGGCTGCACTCGCAATGCATAAGTCATTCTTTCTCTGCCCCCTTCATCATGACCATTGAGCCTTTACATATCTTCGTGCACTACCTTCTCTTTAAATGTACACCGCTTGATCCAGTGATGCCAAGGGAAATGAGGATTTCTCTTCAAATTTCAGAATCGTCTAACATCCGTGTAGTAATTTTGCCGATCCATCACCAATTTGATCCTCGACATCACCAATTCCGGAAATTACTTTGCAAGCAAATATCGTTCTCATTAGCACCTTTCCAAAGATCGATCCTTTGTAGGATCTAAACCATTCTTGATTAGGGTCATGAATGAACACCTTAGTCAAGAATCCACTCTCACTACAAGAATCTTCGTGACACCGCCAACACATCCGAGCTCATAACCATCTCACAACACGTACCATATCATTTGAGTTTTGCTTGCCATTACTTTCCTTTTCCTCTCGTGACGCTTCTTTCAAATGTCCTCTGCGGCAGTAGGCCACCTCTTCTTGCCTTGGATTCGATCTGCTCCTCCTATTCCCATCCCTTT
>JAUPTC010000729.1:0-37708 GCA_030762895.1 Sophora flavescens | reverse complement strand
CGCATAGCTTCATGACCTGGCTAGGTGTGGTGCACCAGATTCCTGATCTGGCTCGGTGTGGTGCACTAGATTCCTGACTTGGCTCGGTCTGGTGCACCAGATTCATGATCTGGCTCGGTGTGGTGCACCGGATTCTTGACCTGGCTCGACCTGGTGCACTGGATTAATGACGTGGCTCGGTGTGATTCCTTATCTGCCTCTGTGTGGTGCACAAGATTCCTGAATTGGCTCGGTCTGGTGCACCAGTTTCACGATTTGGCTCGGTGTGGTGCACCGGATTCCAGACGTGGCTCTGTCTGGTGCACCAGATTCATGTCCTGGCTCGGTCTGGTGCACCAGATTCATGATCTGGCTCGGTCTGGTGCACCAGATTCATGACCTGGCTCTGTCTGGCGCACCAGATTCATGAACTGGCTCGTTGTGATGCACCAGATTCCTGATCTGGACCTGGCTAGTTCTGGTGCCCCATATTCATGATGTGGCTAGATTTGGTGCACCAGGTTCATGACCTGGCTCCAACAAGGTATCATATGCATTAATTGGGCTTAAGATGAGTAAGTTAGGCCCATTTAAGTGAACGAACATAATGGACTGCGCACTGATCTGCACCAGAGAACTCGAGACCCATTTAGCCTTGATTTTGGCCTAATTTGACAATTCTTGGGAAACCTGATATTGTAGGTCTCTTCCTTATCTTTCTAGGGACAATAAGATCACCAAAATCCGATATCCGTAGCTCTAGTTATGCTCTGTGCAAGACAACAAGGTCAGGATGAGTGAAAAATCCGAAAATTAACCATGTTTTGCAATTAAGCCCAATAATGTAAAAGCAAAAACAATGATTGTAATAGTTGTCTAATATACGTCTTGGACGCGCTGTCGCCACGCACCAAAAAGTACGAGCGATTATAAAAATAATGCAGTATAGAGCGACAACTCGGATCGTCTCTCAAGGACTCTTAGGTGTTGTTATTATTACCAGAAAAAGTTAGAAAAAGTCAGAATTGGGGGTTTTGGATTTAAAACTAAATTAAAGAAAACAAAACAGAACAAAGAAAGAAAACAGAGCAGTTAAAGAGAATAGCAAATAAACTAAAACGATTAACCTACTGCTCTCGGTTTCCCCACTATCATCGGTTCATGCATATTCCACTAAGCAGATACTAATCCCCTCCCGGTTGTAGCAACAATTAACAAACGAAAACCGCTACTACAGATGTATGTTCCTATTCCCGAAATAACAAACGGGGTTAAGCTCTCATGAACAAACGAACATGAATGAACACACGCGAAATAACAAACGCGATTATATATAGGAATATAGCATCACCGAAATGAAACTATACCACACTATACATTACTGAAATAACAAACAGAAACATATAACATGGCATTGAAAAGAGAAAAGCAAATGAAACAGGAATCACAGAACCTCAAGTGTGGTTGAAACCAATTACAGTAGATTAATCCTAGGAGACTAGCTCTCCATTACAGAAGCAAAACAAAGAAGAGAAAATAAAACTAAAACTAATTAACTACTAACTGAGACTAGCCAGAACTGACTAGCCAACTTTTCATTCTGCCATAGAGCAGTTTATATACAAATTATGGAATCCAAGTCCTCGCGAGGCGAAGCACTGCTCGCGAGGCGAATTATGCGAAAGGTCTGCAACTCTTGGTCTTCTCGCGAGGCGAGCATAAATCCACGAGGCGAACTCTTCAAATTCCCAACTGTAACGCCCGTGACCTTCAACATGCCCAAACCGTGATGGCTTCTGGTCTTCCAAGGTAGCATTACTCGCGAGGCGAGTCAAGTCTTCGCGGGGCGAGACAGAAAGGATGCAATTTCTCTGGCACAGTCACCTTCTGGTTCGCGGGGCGAGCAGCCTTCTCGTGGGGCGAAAGCTCCAGAATTATTCCTTTTTATTAACCTGAAAATAGAAAATAAAAGTAAATACTTTATTCACTCTAAATCAACTAAATTAACTTAAAAACACTTTACAGACTCAAAATACTACTTAGAGACAATCAAGTCTAATTTGGGTAAAAATGATATAAAATTAGCACAAAGCCAAGGTCTTGACTAGTTATAAAACCAGTCAAACAGAGGCTCATCAAAATACTCCAAACTTAAACTTTGCTTGTCCCCAAGCAAACTAAAACTTAGAAACTTAAAAAGACTCAAGACCTGACAAGCTTAAGAATTCAATCAACTTCGCACAAATTTCATGCAAATTTCAAAACAATTTTTCTTCCAATGTTCCCCCCTTTCAAGCAAAGTAATCCCCACAATCATTTATTCTAAACAATTGAGAATTCATCATTCAGACACTCATCAATCTAAGCTGGGGATCCAAGTCACACACAAAAGAGAGATCACCAAATCCAAACAACTGCCTTCCTCACTAGGGAAATTTATGTTCACTCAATCACTCAATTTTAGTCTAGGTTATCAACATTTCACTCTATTTCACTTTTAAGAACACTTCCCATAAATTTGATTTTCATCTCAAAATGATTCCCACAGAAAACATGCTTGCAACATCAAAAGGTCTTTTATTGGTTGTAATGGGGCCTGGCTAAGGGTAGGATATACAAAGGAAACTAGGCTGAAGACCCTAGGAACTAAGAGAGCATGAAACAGTTTTAAACACAGAATTTAAACTCAAGTTCCTTTCTTCATTTTTCATTTATGCCTTGGGTGACTACAGTCATTTATTCAAATACTTCTTCTTCTTTTTTTTTCATTTTTTTCTTTCTGCATTTTTACACTTTCTCTCTTTTTTTTTTCTTTTTTTTTTCTTTTGGCTCCAAACTTTTTATTATATTTTTTCCTTTTTCCCAATCCCAAATAACACATCACCACTTGTAGCCACCCAAAACTTAGTTTCTTGCACCCATTCTAAGATTACATGCTCTCCTAATCCTAAGATCGGGTTAACATGGTTTTCCAGATTTTTGGGCTTATAACATTAGGTTATCAAGAATAAACAGTCTAATAGGCTCAATGGGGCTAACTAGGGAACATGCATAAGGAATTGGTTATTTTTAGGCTAAGTAGCTATTTACAAAGAAAATGCCTAAATCATCTGTAGCAAACACATAATCATGCAAACCAAATAGAGACTCAAGCAAATTCAGGAAAGTGCAACTCATAAGTGATTTTCACACAGTTTAAAAACATGTTGGAAGCTCAAAACCTCACCTGGACATTTTTGCAAATTATTTGAACGAGATTCTATCCCTAGTGTGTGCTTCCTATCACCCCAAACTTATCATAAATCATGCAACAAAATCTCAAAGTTCAGTTTCAATCATATGGGGATCATTTTTCAAAAAAAAAAAATTCAAAATAGGGGGAAACAGTCAACACTATATCATGCAATTAATCTATGCAAAATCAATCAAAATCCAATAAACTTGCCATACTAGACTCAACACACAAATACTCCTGAGCTTTTCAAATTATTCAGGAGCTTTATTCAAAGAAAAGGAAAACAGAAATAAAACAAGGAAAAGAAAATTAAAAAGAAGAAAGGGTTAAGAAAACTCATTGAAGGGCGGTTCCACCAGGATCCCATTGCTTGTAGCATAAGGCCCACGTGGTGGACAAAGAGTAGAAGTTCATTCCATGCTTCCATGACTTGCAGCCTTTATGTGGGGATGAGCACTTGACAATTATGATGACTTCGCCGAGTGCGGCGGACTTCTCACTCCCCTTCGGGTCACAGCTGGCCTCTTTATCTACAAAGTCTCCCCAATAGAAGTGGGGCTCAACCTCTTGGACCGGCCATGGTGCAAAATCCAAGGGTGCAAAATCCAGAGGCTTCAACTCCATCTCTGGTTCCTCAGGGGGAGGTGGCAAACAGTTAGCTGGGGTTACTGGTGCTGCTTCCTTTTCTGCACTTTCTTCATTCACTGCACTAACAAAGTTATCACCTGCTATACATGCAGAAATTTCAGCGCACACCACACAAAGGTTAGTGTTAGTAGAGTCAGTACATATATCACAATAAAATGAATCAGAAAAATCTACAATGTCTGGAAATTCAGCAATTAATTCATCCACCCCATTACTCTCAACACATGCAATTGTTTTAGTTGAATCATCTACTCCCAAAGGTTCTTCTTTATCTTCAGGCACGGTGGAGCAAATGTTCTCCTGATCCTCCTGATGCTCATTTTCTGTGTTTCCTGAACAGTATAAAGATGCATAACAGAATATACACAAAGCAGCACTGCCATCACAATAACAATCATCACATGAATTAGAATCAGGGGATTCAACACACAGTTCATCATCAACAGAAATATTATCAGAATTATCATCAGAAATATTTTCAAGAATAACTTGTGCCTCTGTAGGTTCTTCAAGGGGCTGTGGAGTCAGCATTGCAGCCGAGTTGGCGGTAACTTGATCAATTAGAGCCCACAACTTCCGAGATTCAGCTTGGTCCCTCTGGTATTCATCCTCCATCTTCTGTTGAAATTCAAGAAAGTTTGCTTCCATTTGTGCATTTATCTGTGCAGTCATCTGTTTGCACAGGTCCTCTAGGGAAGGTTCGGAAGGTGCAGCTCTGAATGCAAGAGAGTATCTACACAGGAAGGCTTCTTTCAAATCAAACCAGCTTGAGATGGAATTCTCATCAAGACAATACAACCAATCTCTTGCAGCGCCTTCAAGTGAGAACTGGAAAGCTTCCATCTGAATGTGTTCTTCTGTTATTCCTGCAGGTCTCAACATTATAGAACAAGCAATCTGGAATTCCCTCAGATGCTCCTGCGGATTTTCACCTGCAAAACCACTAAACCTTGGCAACCAGTGTGATAAACCAAGAAAATCAGGAAAATATATGCATGGTGGTGGTTCATAGTAAACATTAGGCATGTAATTTCGCATATAATTATCCATGGGGGGTGCTAAAATTCACAACCAGACGATGCAGACAAAATTAATTAGCAAAGAGAATTATTTTTTTTTTAATTTTTTTAAATTTTTTTTAAATTTTTTTCTGCTAATAACAACAAACCAGAGTCCCCGGCAACGACACCAATTTTTGGACGCGCTGTCGCCACGCGCCAAAAAGAACGAGCGATTATAAAAATAATGCAGTATAGAGCGACAACTCGGATCGTCTCTCAAGGACTCTTAGGTGTTGTTATTATTAACAGAAAAAGTTAGAAAAAGTCAGAATTGGGGGTTTTGGATTGAAAACTAAATTAAAGAAAACAAAACAGAACAAAGAAAGAAAACAGAGCAGTTAAAGAGAATAGCAAATAAACTAAAGCGATTAACCTACTGCTCTCGGTTTCCCCACTATCATCGGTTCATGCATATTCCACTAAGCAGATACTAATCCCCTCCCGGTTGTAGCAACAATTAACAAACGAAAACCACTACTACAGATGTATGTTCCTATTCCCGAAATAACAAACGAGGTTAAGCTCTCACGAACAAACGAACATGAATGAACACACGCGAAATAACAAACGCGATTATATATAGGAACATAGCATCACCGAAATGAAACAATACCACACTATACATTACTGAAATAACAAACAGAAACATATAACATGACATTGAAAAGAGAAAAGCAAATGAAACAGGAATCACAGAACCTCAAGTGTGGTTGAAACCAATTACAGTAGATTAATCCTAGGAGACTAGCTCTCCATTACAGAAGCAAAACAAAGAAGAGAAAATAAAACTAAAACTAATTAACTACTAACTGAGACTAGCCAGAACTAACTAGCCAACTTTTCATTCTGCCATAGAGCAGTTTATATACAAATTCTGGAATCCAAGGCCTCGCGAGGCGAAGCACTGCTCGCGAGGCGAATTATGCGAAAGGTCTGCAACTCTTGGTCTTCTCGCGAGGCGAGCATAAATTCACGAGGCGAACTCTTCAAATTCCCAACTGTAACGCCCGTGACCTTCAACATGCCCAAACCGTGATGGCTTATGGTCTTCCAAGGTAGCATTACTCGCGAGGTGAGTCAAGTCTTCGCGGGGCGAGACAGAAAGGATGCAATTTCTCTGGCACAGTCACCTTCTGGTTTGCGGGGCGAGCAGCCTTCTCGCGGGGCGAAAGCTCCAGATTTATTCCTTTTTATTAACCTGAAAATAGAAAATAAAAGTAAATACTTTATTCACTCTAAATCAACTAAATTAACTTAAAAACACTAAACAGACTCAAAATACTACTTAGAGACAATCAAGTCTAATTTGGGTAAAAATGATATAAAATTAGCACAAAGCCAAGGTCTTGACTAGTTATAAAACCAGTCAAACAGAGGCTCATCACGTCTCTCTTTGGCTTGTGCGGCTGTAAACTACTATTTATGTTTATTAATCCTGACCTAACCCAGACCAAATTAAGGGCCTCTGAATAAGCTTTTCAACAAGGTATCATATGCCTTAATTGGGCTTAAGATGAGTAAGTTAGGCCTATTTAAGTGAAGGAACATAATGGACTGCGCACTGATCCACACCAGAGAACTCGGGACCCAATTTAGCCTTGATTTTGGCCTAATTTGACAATTCTTGTGAAACATGAATCTGAATCGGGTGCACCAGACCGAGCCAGGTCAAGGATCCGGTGCACCACACCGAGCCAGATCATGAATCTTGTGCACCAGACCGAGCCATGTCAGGATTCTGGTGCACCACACCGTGCCAGATCATGAATCTGGGGCACCAGACCGAGCCATGTCATGAATCGGGTGCACCAGACCGAGCCAGGTCAGGAATCCGATGCACCACACCGAGCCAGATCAGGAATCCGGTGCACCTTACCCAGCCAAATCAGAAATCCGGTGCACCACACCGAGCCAGGTCATGAATCCGATGTACCAAACCGAGTCAAATCATGAATTTGGTACACCAGACCTAGGCAGGTCATGAATCTGGTGGACCAAATAGAGCCAGGTAATGAATCTGTTGCTCCAGACCAAGCCAGGTCAAGAATCTGGTGCACCAGACAGAGCCAGGTCATTAATCCGGTGCACCAGACCGAGCCAGGTCATGAATCTGGTGCACCAGACCGAGCCAGATCATGAATCTGGGGCACCAGACCGAGCCAGGTCATGAATCCGGTGCACCACACTGAGCCAGGTCATGAACCTGGTGCACCAGACCGAGCCAGATCATGAATATGGGGCACCAGACCGAGCCAGGTCATGAATCGGGTGCACCAGACCGAGCCAGGTCAGGAATCTGGTGACCACACCGAGCAAGATCAAGAATCTGGTGCACCTTACCCAGCCAAATTCGAAATCCGGTGCACCCATTACTACAGAAAAGGGTTTTAGTAGCGCACCTTTAATAGCGTTTCTAACCGAAACGCTATTAAAAGAGAGGCGGAAGACATTTAGTAGCGTTTCCTTGAAGAAAAGCTATTTTAGATATAACCTAAGACAACGCTTCTGCAAGGAAGCGCTATTAAAAGTTGATAGGTAGGAATAGATAGAGCTTGTTTGAGGAAGCACTATCTATTTGTGATGAATAGATAGCGCTTGTTTGAGAAAGCGCTATCTATTCTTAACCTAAGATAGCGTTTGTTTAAGGGAGCGTTGTCTATTCCTTACCCTAAAAATAAATGTTTCCCTCCCACACTGTTCCTCCCACTCTCAAAAATTTTGTGGGACTTCATCTCTCAGAACCTCTTATTTCCCTCCCACCCTATTTCTCCAAACCCTCGCCACTCTCGTCTACCACCACCACCTAAGCTACCACTGCCGCCGTTCGTCTACCACCACCATTCTCGTCTCCCTTGTGTCGTAACCCAGTCGAGCCCGTTCGTCTACCACTATTAGCATCCGAGACCACCACCGCCTCCCATTCTCCTCTCCTCCTCACCGTACCCCCACCTGCAGAACCGCCGCGTGACCCTTGGAGCACCACCGCGAACCATAACTGCTCCGCCCGTCGCCGCGTCACGTTCTCACCGTCCCAGATGTTGATGCTTTGGAGATAAACAACTATTGCTAACACCATCAGTAGAATCTATGGTGGTTCCGACACAATTGAATGCGGTTATCAATTTCATTCATTGCTTGTCGGGATCCACGAATAGGGATAGGTTTCAGGATTTGTTTCCGGCGATGATGCGGACGTTGACGGAGATCTTGAATTCCGGGCAGGAGGCCACCGCGCAGGAGGTGTTGGAGCTGTTGATCGAGCTCGCCGGGACTGAGCCGAGGTTTCTGAGGCGGCAGCTGGCGAAGGTGGTCGGGGCCATGCTGCAGATTGCGGAGGCGGAGTCGTTGGAGGAAGGGACGCGGTACTTGGTGATCGAGTTCGTGATAACACTGGCGGAGGCGAGGGAACGTGCGCCAGGGATGATGAGGAAGGTGTCGTAGTTTATAAGCAGGTTGTTTGCTACACTGATGAAGATGCTATTGGATATTGAGGATGATCCTGCTTAGCACAGTGCTGAGACTGAGGACGAGGATGCAGGGGAAACTAGCAATTATAGTGTGGGACAAGAGTGTTTGGATAGGTTGGATATATCTTTGGGTGGAAATACTATTTTTCCTGTTGCTTCAGAACAGCTGTCGGCTTATTTGGCTTCTCCTGATTGGTAGAATCACCATGCTGCATTGATTGCACTTGCGCAGATAGCCGAGGGATGCTCCAAGGTAATGAAAATGCCAACTTTCCTCATGTAATGTATTTTAATTATGGTATCTGGATGGGTAGTGTATCTGAGTTGTCGACAATCATTGAATATTGATTTCATAAAAACGATTTTAGAAGTAACTAATAGGCATTCAAATGCTTGATAATTCATCCTGTATTAAAAAACGGGTATAGTATGCTACTGTTTATTCCCATTGATACCCCTTTAATTTTTGTCCATGTTAATCAGTTTTGTGTAAATGATTGTTTCTCGATGTGCACCTTTATGTGTCTATGTAGTGAGTATCATTTTGTTTTTGTGTGCTGTAGGTCATGATAAAAAATTTGGAGCAAGTGGTGGCTATGGTGTTGAACTGCTTTCCGGATCAACACCCCCGTGTAAGATGGGCTGCTATTAATGCAATTGGGTAGTTGTCTACTGATTTGGGTCCAGATTTGCAAATTCAACATCATCAGGGGGTGGTGCCGGCACTAGCTGCTGCAATGGATGATTTTCAGAACCCCCGTGTACAGGTTAGCTGCATTCCCGTTGAAGTATTCGTTGAGTTGGATTTTCCCAAATTGATTAAATGGAGGCTTGAAATGAAAATATTGTGATTTTGCCAAGCGTTGGGTCTTATCTATGATCAGTGTGTAAAAACTAATTAGTTAAAATAGATGCAAGCAGTAATTGCTATGTAGCTCTATTCAAATGTGAATTATCAGTTACATACTTGGATGCTTTGCAATATTGGATTATGGTTAACCATCAGTAAATGATAACATGATATTGGACAAATACTCTGTATGTCAACGCTGTTGGTTGAGGAACTACTAAGTGGAGTGAGAAAAGATTGACATATTACGCACTTGGAATGTTGCACTTGTAGTTTCCTTTTTGCTTCATCATTTCTTGATGGCAATGTTTATCCCATGCATTGAGTGTTTTTTTTTGTCTCCTTTGTCTCTTTTTATTCATTATAGTCAATCTTACCATTTCTTTGGTCATCTTATTTTTATTTAAATAAGCTTTTATTTCATAGTATGAATATTCTTGTAATATTGTCTATACAGGCACATCTTTGCTTGTGATGCTCAACTTCAGTGAAAATTGCACACCTGATATTTTAACACCATACTTGGATGGAATAGTTAGCAAATTGCTTGTAATTATTCAGGTATGTTTATAGAATATTATTCCCAAGGAGTAATGTTATTATGGTCATTTTACAGAAAATGTCATTTTCCTGAAAATGTCATTTTCCTTCACTTAATATGGAATATTCTTTGTTTCAGAACGGTAAGCAAATGGTGCAAGAGGGTGCCTTAACTGCTTTGGCATCAGTTGCTGATTCATCGCAGGTACATTGTATAATATGTGTTCTTCAACATATATAAATTCTTCTATTGTAGATTACTCATTTAAAACCATGGCCTTCCTCGGGAACACCTCCAGAAATACTATGATGCTGTCATGCCATACCTGAAGGCTATATTGGTCAATGCAACTGACAAGTCTAACCGTATGCTTCGTGCTAAGTCTATGGAGTGTATAAGTTTGGTTGGCACGGCTGTTGGGAAGGAGAAGTTTAGGGATGATGCAAAGCAGGTTGATGGTTATTGTTTCTCTCTCTTTTATATATTTTTGTTGAACTCCTTGAAATTGTTGTGTTGCAACTTTGTGGGTCAAGAATGGATGCTTCATTTCATGTATTCATCTTTAAACTACTTAAGCATCACTTGGAAAAATAGTTGGTCCAAAATGGGAAAATAGGAAGTTACTGCTCCATGAACTGAACCATACGTCTGTCGCTTAAGCCCGATGTAACCATTACATCAGCAGATTCAGACAATGATATTGATGACTCTGATGATGAATGGTCTTGATTTTAGTCCCTTCTCTCTTTAACAATTAACAAATTATTAGTGCATGATGTATCCTTTTTGCTGCTCGTCTCTTGTCATTTTGGATGTTTAGGTCTCGGGACTTGTACATTTTTGTTTCTTGTATTAGTCTTCTTCCCACCTCCTCTCCATTCGATTTCTTTTTTAAAAACATGTTAGCACTCAAAGAAAATCATAATGCACATGTTTGCACTTGCTTCCAATGCTAATGATGATTTCATTTGACTGGAGAATCAGAAGCATGCATTGTGACATTTTCTGTTAGGCCAGATAAATCCAACCAAGTTTTATTTATCCATTGTAGTATGGAGACTATCACTCTCGAGGACAAAAGAATTGGAATCAAGACTAGTGTTCTAGAGGAAAAAGCTACAGCTTGTAACATGCTTTGTTGTTATGCTAATGAGCTGAAGGAGGGATTCTTCCCATGGATTGATCAGGTTAGACATAGACCACAATAGAATACCTATGCATATTGAGGTTTGTTTATATTAATCTACATTTTTTTGTGGTTAATAATTTGTATGTGATGCAGGTTGCTGTTTCAGGTATAAGAATGATTGTTCCTGGGCATCTTTTCATCAGTGATTTTCCCTTGTACATTAAATGTTCTGAATGCCATTACCCTAACTGCTTTGATGTTTATCATTTTGAATATCCTTTTTAGCAATGCCTGAGCTATTACGATCTGCCAAGTTAGCTATAGAGAAAGGGCAATCTCAAGGTCGGGATGTAACCTATTTGAAGTTTTTGACTGACAGTATAGTCCCAGCTTTGGTGGAAGCTTTGCATAAAGTAATTGTTATTCAAGTTTGTCCATTCTTAGTTGTGCTATTATGTAATTTCTATGTTTTTGTTTTATTGCAGTGTACAATCTTTCCTTTGATCTAAAATTGTCTTGAAAATTATGTAAGCTCTAAATAATAATCATATAAACCAAGGCAGTAGAGGGAATGGATTTAGGTGGAAGTATTTTAGTGTGGCATATTTCTGTGGCGTGTACTTTTTGTTAGTTTAGGAAAACCAGTAGAGGAATGGATTTGGGTGGAAATATTTTAGATGATATTTATGTGGACTTTGCCTGACTTGGCAGTGTCCCACATTGACATTTCTTGCGATGAATTTCTCACTCTTCTGTTTGCTTGCAGGAACCAGACACAGAGATTTGTGCAAGTATGTTGGATTCATTAAATGAATGCTTACAGGTTTGTATCATAAAACAACAAAATTATCTATTTTCTTTGTGTTTTTGCCTTTTTTAAAAATAAATCTCCATTCTGTATTTTACAGAATTAGGACAGTTCGATGATGTTATAATTGAAGTTTGATACATATCGTTCTTAGTTGGAAATTAAATTCAATGAAGAGCATCACTGCTGTTAGCTAAT
Organism: Sophora flavescens; assembly: GCA_030762895.1. NCBI lineage: Eukaryota > Viridiplantae > Streptophyta > Magnoliopsida > Fabales > Fabaceae > Sophora > Sophora flavescens. Next base: position 25,792 of record JAUPTC010000729.1, on the reverse strand, counting down.
GTTATAAATTATGCTATCCGTGCATAGTTTCTTTGTCAATTAGCATATATAAAAAAAAAACAGTTTGGTTCGTTCCTGTTTTTTGGTTAGTTTGTTAGAGGATTTAAAATTGCTGTTTATATTTAGTTGATTTAGTTTCAAACATTGTCAATTGCACCGAACAATTTGCTGTCTCATTAATGCTTGATATTGGTGCATTTTACTTTGTACTTACTTTGTACTTGCTGTCTCATCTACGGCTTTGGAGGTGGTGCTATAATCTACTTCTTTGGTCAGGCATGGTTCTCATTTTCCCTGCTTACTGTGTCTTGATTTAGCTTGGTCTGTTTTAGTGAGTTCATCCTTATGCACTATTGTCTATTGGTTGTTTCTTCTTTTAGCTGCAGTGAACTTGTACTACATAGTTTTCCTTTATTTATGACTTGCTTTGAGATTTTGAACATCATGCTAAAAATAGGTCCTTTCCCCTCTGTCTGTCAGGCTTATAACAAGTTTCAATGAGCATCTAGTTTTGTCAGATCTTTCTATGCAATTTTTACTACTATGCATCTAGTTCCATAGTTAGTTGATGATTAGTTGAGTTGGTTGGTGATTAGTCAGATAGATATGTGATTGGTTGATAGTTATTTACTATCATGTATTAGGCTTATATCACATACTTTACAGTTTGCACCATTCGGTAACATCTCAATTTGTGTATTCTCTCATTTCTCTCCTCTACCATGTTTTCCAACATTTTTGTTTATCTCTTGATGCTAATCTCTTTCTACTTTTAGGTGGAATTTATCTCCTTGAAATACACCGTATTCTTCGTCTTGGAGGATTTTGGATTTTATCTGGTCCACCGATAAACTATGAGCGTAGGTGGCACGGATGGAACACAACTGTGGAAGAGCAAAGATCAGATTATGAGAAGTTGCAGGATTTGCTTACTTCATTGTGCTTCAAATTGTACAAAAAAAAGGATGACATTACTGTATGGCAGAAGTCTAAAGATAATAATTGCTATGATAAGCTGCCTAGAGACACCTATCCAGCAAAATGTGATGACAGGGTTGGGTCCTCGACTTGTGTTGTGGTTCCAGATCCAAAGTATAGGAAATCTGCTCTTACATACATGCCTAAGTACCCTGAACGGTTGAATGATGCCCCTGAAAGGATTACAGCTCTTCATGGTGCTAGTTTTAGTACTTTCAGTCATGATAACAGCTTTGTAATGGCAATGCTGGGCAATTTGGAGTGTAGCATTTTAGTTACAGTGGTTCTTCCTTATGTTGTTGGGTTATTATTGTATAAGGGTTGGGGTATCCCTTGTACCCTTTAATCAATATACTTTTAGCTTATCCAAAAAAAATTATTGTATTTAAGCTTTTGTGTGTAAATGTATGGTTTGTTAAGTTTTGTTAAGTGCAATGGGATGGATAAACTGTTTAATGTCTTAGTTTTGCTGAGTGCATGTGAGAAATATAGAAAAACAATGTAAATAATTAAAAAAAGGGGAATAGGTAGCGTTTTCTTGAAAAAACGCTGTCTAAAGTTAAAAATAGATAGCGCTTCCTTGAGAAAACGCTATCTATTGCAAACTTTAGATAGCGCTTCCTTGAGAAAGCACTGTCTAAAGTATGTAATAGGAAGCGCTGTCTAAAGTATGTAATAGATTGCCTTATTACAAACTTTAGATAGCGCTTTCTCAAGGAAGCGCTACCTATTCCTACTTTCAGTAGCGCTTTCTTGAAAAAACGCTGCCTAAAGTGACAAATAGATAGCGCTTCCTTGAGAAAGCGCTATCTATTGCAAACTTAGGACAGCGCTTCCTTGAGAAAGCGCTGTCTAAAGTATTTAACAGATTGTTTATTACCAACTTTAGACAACGCTTTCTCAAGGAAGCGCTACCTATTCCTACTTTCAGTAGCGCTTTTTTAAGCGCTATTGAATCTCTCCCACCTTCAGTAGCGGGTGAATAGATAGCGCTTTGAAGCGCTACTAAAGGCAAAAAAAAAAGCGTTACTGAAGCCCTTTTCTGTAGTAGTGACCACACCGAGGCAGGTCAGGAATCCGGTGCACCACACCGAAAACCAGACAGAGCCAGGTCACGAATCTGGTGCACCAGACCGAGCAAAGTCATGAATTCGGTGCACCACACCGAGCCATATCATGAATCTGGTGCACCTGACCGACCCAAGTCAGGATTCTGGTGTACCACACCTAGCCATATCAAGAATCTGGAGCACCACACCGAGCTAGGTCATGAACCTGGAGCTCCTGACCGTGCCAAATCGTGAATCTGGGGCACCAGACCGAGCCAATCTGATTCTGTTGCACCACATCTAGCCAGATCAGGATTCTATTGCACCAGATAATGCCAAATCAATAATCCAGGACATCACATTAAGTTAAGACTAGATCCGAGTAAACCTTAATTAGTTATATTAAGAATAGAGGGTATTACGCTTAGTCATATCGAGAATAAAAGGTATTATATATTGCCATAATAAGAATACGGTTCACTTGATAATGTTAAAACTAGATTCCGTTGCACCTGCCAGAGTTATGTTTAGTACCTATAGTACTTAACATTGCCTTGTAGTTATCACTTATTTCCAAGACAGGGATCGAAGATTATAGTTAGTTCATAATAAGGGCGCGAAGGTATTACTATTAACAGTGTTATGGAAGAACGGGTTCCGGAAGAACTTAAATCTGTTATATCTAAAATTCAAGGAACCTCACCGAGCCAGATCAAGAACCGTGTGCACTTCATTAAGCCAAGTCAGGATTCTGGTGCACCACACCAAGCCAGGTCATGAATCTGGTGCACCAGATAGAGCCAGGTCATGAATCTGGTGCACCAGACCGAGCCAGGTCATGAATCTGGTGCACCAGACCGAGCCAGGTCATGAATCAGGTGCACCAGACCGAGCCAGGTCAGGAATCTGGTGCACCAGACCGAGCCAGGTCATGAATCTGGTGCACCAGACCGAGCCAGGTCATGAATCTGGTGCACCAGACCGAGCCAGGTCAGAATCTTGCACCACACCAGATCATGAATCGGTGCACCAGATGAGCAGCGTGATGCACCGGATGGCGTCGTCGGCCACACCGAGCCGTCATGAATCCGTGCACCGCACCGAGCCAGTCATGAATCTGGTGCACCGGACCGAGCCAATCCATGCATCTGGTGCACCACATTGAGCCAGGCGTGAATTCCCAGACCACCGAAGCCTGCACCACACGCCAGGTCGAAGCACACCACACCGAGCCAAATCGAATCGCACCACATCGAGCGGGGTCAGAAGTGCACCAGACCGAGCCAGTCAGGAATCTGCACCACACCAGCCGGTCGTGAATCTGTGCACCACACCGAGCCAGGTGAATCTGGTGCACCACCCAGCCAAGTCGAACCGGTGCACCGCACCGAGCCAGATCATGAATCCGGTGCCCCACACCGAGCCAGTTCATGAATCCGGACCACACCAGCCAAATTCGGCCCGCCCGCACGCCACACCGGCTCTGACCGTGCACCAACCGAGCCAGGTCATGAATCCTTGGCACCGCACCGAGCCAGTTCATGAATCCGGTGCACCATACCGAGCCGGATCATGAATCGTGCACCGCACCGAGCCGGGTCAGAATCCGTGCACCACCCGAGCCATCGTGAATCGTGCACCGCATCGAGCCAGTCGTGAATCGTGCACCGCATCGAGCCAGTCGGAATCTGCACCCACCGAGCCACGCAACCACACCACACCGAGCCAAATCAGAACGGGGCACCGCACCGACCAATCATGAACCGTGGCACCACACCGAGCCAGGTCTGAATCTGGTCACCCACCGAAATCAGGACCGGTGCACCACACCGAGCCAGTCTGAACCGTGCACCGCAACGGCCATCGAATCTTGACCACACCGAGCCAGTCGTGAGCTGGTGCACCAGACCGAGCAATCATGAATCGTGCACCGACCCGAGCGGTCCATGAATCAGAGCCGCCCACCGTTCCCGAGTCGGAATCCGTGCACCACACCGAGCCGGGTCAAATCTGCACCACACCACCAGACCGTGAATCTGGTGCACCACCGAGCCCGAACATGCACCCTGGCACCAGACCGTGCCCAATCGGATCTGAACGTGCACCACACCGAGCCAGTCAGAATCGTGCACCACACCGAGCCAACAGGAATCTCACCACACCGACCGATCAGAACTGCCACCACACCGAGCCAAACATGAATCGTGCACCACACACGAGCCAATCTGAATCCGCACCGTACCACCACCTCATGAATCGGTGCACCACACCGGCCGGGTCAGAATCTGGTGCGCACCACCGAGCCAGTCGAGAATCTGGTGCACCACCGACGAGCCTGAATCGGGTGCACCACACCAGCCATGTCATGAACGTGCACCAAAACGAGCCAAACCAGGAATCACGTGCACCACACCGAGCCAAATCGTGAATCGGGCACCACACCGAGGCCGTCGGAATCGGTGCACCACACCGAGCCATCTGAATCGTGACCACCACCGAGCCGAGTCATGAATCGGGTGCACCGCACCGAGCCAAGTCACGAATCCGGTGCACCACACCGAGCCGGGTCAGAATTTGCACCGCACCGAGCCGATCGTGAATCTGGTGCACCACACCGAGCCGAATCAATCGCACCACACCGGCCAAATCAGAATCGTGCACCACGCCGGCACATGAATCTGCACCACACCGAGCCAACTGACTGGTGCACCGCACCGAGCCGGTCGTGAATCCACCGCACCAGCCAAACCTGACCTGAATCCGGTGCACCACACCGAGCCACTCAGAATCCTGCACCGCACCCCCAGTCAAATCCTGCCGTGCACCGCACGAGCCAGGAACGGCACCAGACCGAGCCGGTCATGAACGCACCCCCACCAATCGAACTGCACCGCCGAGCCAGGAATCCTGTGCACCACACCGAGCCAAATCGTGAATCGGGTGCACCAGACCGAGCCAGGTCATGATCCCTCGGCCGAATCGTGCACCGCATCGAGCCATCATGAATCCGTGCACCGCACGAGCCGTCTGAACTGCACCACACCGAGCCATCATGAACTGGCACCAACCAAGCCAAATCGGAATCGGTGCACCACACCAAGCCGATCTCCACCGTACGTCCCCCCAGTCGATCAGGGAACACAGCCGTCTGAATCGTGCACCGCATCGAGCCAATCTGAACGTGCACCGCAACGAGCCAGGTCAGTCTGGCCCCACACCGAGCCGCGTCGAATCACCCCACCGAGCCATATCTGAACTGGTGCACCACACCGAGCCAGGTCAGAACCGGTGCACCACACCACAAGCCGCCGATCGTGAATCTGTGCACCTACCGACCAGCGGAATCGGCACCACACCGAGCCAAGTCGGAACGCGCACCACATCGAGCCAGTCATGAATCCGGTGCACCACACCGAGCCGTATCATGAACGTGCACCACACCAGCCATCAGAATCGGTCACCTCGAGCCAAGACGAACCGCACCGTACCGCGATCATGAATCGTGCACCATACCGAGCCAAGTCATGAATCCGTTACACCGAACCGAGCCAAACCATGAATCGTGCACCACACCGAGCCAAATCATGAATCACCACACCGAGCAAATCTGAACCTGCACCGCCCGACCAGTCATGAATCTGGTGCACCACACGAGGCCGTCATGAACTGTGCACCCACCGTGCCAGATCGAATCTGCACCACACCGAAATGAACCTCCCCAATCAGCCTGACCGCACCACACCGAGCCAGTCATGAACTGGTGCACCAGACCGAGCAAATTCATGAATCTTGCACCACCGAGCCGTCTGAACCGCACCACACCGAGCAGTCTGAATCGGTGCACCAGACCGAGCCAGGTCATGAATCAGTGCACCGGATCGAGCCAATCAGAATCTGGCACCGCACCGATCGAATTGTCACCACACACACCAATCGTGAACGTGCACCACACCGAGCCGTCGAATCTGGTGCACCACCAGCCAAATCATGAATCTGTGCACCACAACCCATCGTGAATCTGCACCGCAGAGCCAGGTCAGAATCTGGTGCACCAACCGAGCCAATCATGAATCTGTGCACCGGATGAGCCAGTCAAATTACACCACCCCCGAGCCAATCGAACCGGCACCACACCGAGCAAATCTGACCGTGCACCGCATCGAGCCGATCATGAATCTGGCACCACACCAGCAGTCATGAATCTGGGCACCGCATCGAGCCTCATGAATCTGTGCACCACACCGAGCCAATCATGAATCGGCACCACACGAGCCAAATCGGGAATCTGCACCACACCGAGCGGGTCGAACCGGTCACCACACAAGGCCTGACTGCACCACACAGCAGTCATGAATCTGCACCTATCGAGCCAATCATGAACTGCACCACATCGGCGTCATGAATCTGTGCACCGCACCGAGCAAACGAATCGTGCACCGCATCGAGCCAGTCGAATCGTGCACCAGATCGAGCCAGGTCATGAATCTCACCACACCGAGCCAATCGAATCTGGTGCACCACACCGAGCCAGGTCATGAATCTGTTGCACCAGATCGAGCCAGGTCATGAACCTGGTGCACCAGACCGAGACAGATCATGAATCTGGTGCACCAGGCCGAGCCAGATCATGAATCTGGTGCACCAAACCGAGTCAGGTCATGAACCTGGTGCTCCAGACCGAGCCAGAACATGAATCTGCACCGCATCGAGCGTCATGAATCCGTGCACCACACCGAGCCAAATCAGAATCTGGTGCACCGTATCGAGCCAAGCATGAATCGGGGCCCACCGACCTCGAATCCTGCACCACCGAGCCGGTCATGAACGCACCAGACCGAACAATGAATCGTGCACCACCCAGCCAAGTCTGAACTGCACCACACCGAGCCAACCCTTGCACCATACGAGCCAACGAACCTGGTGCACCACACCGAGCCAAGTCATGAATCTGCACCAACTAGCCATCAGAATCGGTGCACCATACCGACATCATGAATCGTGCACCGCATCGAGCTAGGTCATGAATCCGTGCACCAAACCGAGCCGGTCATGAATCGTGCACCAGGAGCGTCAGAACGTGCACCACACCGGCCATCATGAATCTGGCACCACACCGAGCCGATCGTAATCCACCCACCGAGCAAATCTGAATCTGGCACCGCCGCCATCGGGAATCGTGCCCACCCGCAAATCAAACCTGCACCACCCGAGCCAAATCAGAACTGGGCACCACGGAGCCGTCATGAATCGTGCACCACACCGAGCCAGTCGAACCCTGAGCCGTCGAATCCGTGCACCACATCGAGCCAATCTGAATCTGACCACATCGAGCCATCGAATCCACCACACCGACCGAATCATGAATCGGTGCACCACCCGAGCCAATCGTGAACTGCACCGCACCGAGCCAGTCAGAATCGGTGCACCACCCGAGCCGACGAAATCGTGCACCGCACCGAGCCTCGTGAACCTCACCACACCGGCCTGAATCGTGCACCACACCGAGCCAGTCAGAATCGGTGCACCACCCGAGCCAAGTCAGAATCTTGCACCACACCGACCAGCATGAACTGTGCACCACATCGAGCCGATCATGAATCCGGCACCACATCGAGCCAATCATGAATCGGTGCACCAGACCGAGCCGATCAGAATCTGCACCACACGAGCCGATCATGAATCGTGCACCGACCGCCAGTCATGAATCCGCACCACATCAAGTCACACTGAACCTGCACACACCAGCTAAATCATGAATCCGTGCACCACCCGAGCCAGTCAGAATCCGTGCACCGCACCGAGCCAGATCATGAATCCGGTGCACCACACCGAGCCAAGTCATGAATCGGTGCCCACACCGAGCCAAATCATGAACTGCACCACACCAAGCCAAGTCGAACTGTGCACCACGACATCGTGAACTGGTGCACCACACCGAAGCCAACAGAATCGGGCACCACACCAGAAGTCAGAATCGTGCACCACCACCCGCCAATCGCGCACCACCCGAGCCAAGTCTGAACGGGCACCACACCGAGCTAGTCGTGAACTGCACCACATCGAGCCGGTCGAATGTGCACCCGGCCAAATCAGAATCTGCACCACACTGAGCCAGTCGAATCGGTGCACCACACCGAGCCCAATCATGAATCCGCGTCACCAGACTGAGCCAAATCACGAATCCTGTGCACCACACCGAGCCAAATCAGAATCTGTGCACCACACCGAGCCAATCATGAATCGGGCACCGCATCAGCCAGTCATGAATCACGGCACCGAAGCCAGGTCATGAACCGGTGCACCGGATCGAGCCAGTCATGAATCCGGTGCACCGCACCGAGCCGTCAGGAATCTGTGCACCACACCGAGTCGATCAATCATGAACCGTGCACCGCACCAAGCCAAGTCGGGACTGCGCACCACACCGAGCCAAGTCATGAATCTGGTGCACCACACCGAGCCAAATCATGAATCTGGTGCACCACACCGAGCCAAGTCATGAATCTGGTGCACCACATCGAGCCAAGTCAGGAATCAGGGGCACCACACCGAGCCAAGTCAGGAATCTGGTGCACCACACCGAGCCAAGTCAGGAATCCGTGCACCGTATCGAGCCGTGATCACTGTGCACCGCATCGAGCCAGGTCATGAATCGGTGCACCACATCGAGCCAAGTCGGAATCTGTGCACCGCATCGAGCCGTGTCGTGAATCGGGCACCACACAGAGCCAAATCGTGAATCTGGTGCACCACACCGAGCCAAATCGTGAATCTGGTGCACCAGACCGAGCCAAATTGTGAATCTGGTGCACCACACCGAGCCAAATCGTGAATCTGGTGCACCACACCGAGCCAAATTGTTAATCTGGTGCACCACACCGAGCCAAATCGTGAATCTGGTGCACCACACCGAGCCAAATTGTTAATCTGGTGCACCACACCGAGCCAAATCGTGAATCTGGTGCACCACACCGAGCCAATCGTGAATCTGGTGCACCACACCGAGCCAACTCCTGAATCCGGTGCACCCGACCGAGCTAGGTCATGAATCCGGTGCACCACACCGAGCCAGATCATGAATCGTGCACCACACCAGCCAAGTCGTGAATCTGGTGCACCACATCGAAACAATGTTCATGAATCAGTTGCACCAGACCGAACCAGGTCAAGAATCTGGTGCACCAGACCGAGCCAGGTCATGAATCGGGTGCACCAAACCGAGCCAGGTCATGAATCTGGTGCACCTGATCGAGCCAAGTCAGGATTCTGATGCACCACACCTAGCCAGATCAGGAATCTGGTGCACCACACCGAGCCAGGTCATGAATCGGGTGCACCGCACCGTCAGCCGATCGTCGTGCACCACACCGGCCAAATCAGAATCGTGCACCACACCGAGCCAAGTCGTGAATCGGTGCACCACACCGAGCCAAGTCAGAATCAGCACCGGATCGAGCTAGTCAGAATCGGGCACCGCACCGAGCCAAGTCGACTGGTGCACCACACACGAGCCGAGTCATGAATGGTGCACCTCACCGAGCCAAGTCAGAATCTTGCACCACACCGAGCCGGGTCGGGAATCTGGGCACCACACCGAGCCAAATCGACTGCCGTGCACCTGACCGAGCCAGGTCAGGATTCTGGTGCACCACACTTAGCCAAATGAGGAATCTGGTGCACCACACCGAACCAAGTCATGAATCAGGTGCACCAGATAGTGCCAGGTCATGAATCGGGTGCACCAGACCGAGCCAGATTATGAATCTGGTGCACTAGATCGAGCCGAATCGAATCGGGCACCCACCGAGCCAAGTCAAATCGGTGCACCACACCGAGCCAAATCATGAATCTGGTGCACCACACCGAGCCAAGTCAGTAATCAGGGGCACCACACCGGCAGTGAATCGGTGCACCACACCAGCCAAATCAGAATCGGGGCACCGCATCGAGCCAAGTCGGAATCTGTGCACCGCATCGAGCCGTCAGAATTTGCACCACATCGAGCCGATCGTGAATCCCGTGCACCACCCACCGAGCCAGTTCGTGAACCTGGTGCACCAGATCGAGCCAAGTCGTGAATCGGGTGCACCAGACCGAGCCAGGTCATGAATCCGTGCACCACACCGAGCGGCATCATCCGGTATGCACCACACCGAGCCAAATCGGAACTGGTGCACCACACCAAGCCATGTCGAACTGGGCACCACACCGAGCCAAATCATGAATCACCACACCAACGTGCATGAATCGGTGACCACGCCAACCACAATGAATCACCCACACCACAGCCAGGTCATGAATCCGTGCACCACACCGAGCTGTCATGAATCGGTGCGCCCACCCAGTCATGAATCTCGCCCACACCGAGCCAGGTCAGAATCCGTGCACCACACCGAGCCAAGTCGTGAATCTGCACCACACCCCAAACCGTGAATCGGCCACACCAAGGCAAGTCAAGAATCCGAGCACAACACCGAGCCAAGCTGAATCGTGCACCGCACCGAGCCAACAGAACGTGCACCACACCGAGCCACCAGAACCGTGCACCACACCTAGTCGATCGTGAATCGTGCACCACACCGAGCCAGGTCGGGAATCTGGTGCACCACACCGACCCAGTCTGAACGGCACCACACCGAGTCAGATCAAGAATCTGGTGCAAAACACCGAGCCACGTCATAAATCTAGAGCACCACACCGAGCCAAATCATGAATCGTGCCCCAGACCGACCAAATCATGAATCTGTGCACCACCCGAGCCAGATCAGAATCCGGGCACCTCACCGAGCCAAATCATAATCCGCACCACACCGAGGCAAGTCGTGAACTGGTGTACAAAACCGAGCGAAATCATGAATTTGTCACACACCCAGCAATCCTGAATCGTGCACCGCACCGAGCCAGGAATCCGGTGCACCACACCGAATCAGATCAGGAATTTGGTGAACCACACCAAGCCAGGTCATGAATCTGGTGCACTAGACCGACCCAAGTCCAGAATTTTATGCACCACACCGAGCCAAATCAGGAATCCGGTGCACCGCACCAGCCAAGCCGTGAATCGGTGCACCGCACAGCCAATCGGAATTGCACCGCACAGCCAATCGGAATTTGGTGCACCACACCGAGCCAAATCGTGAACCGTGCACCACACCGGCATCAACGTGACCAAACCGAGTGAAATCATGAATTCAGTACACCTGACCTAGGCAGGTCATGAATCTGGTGCACCAGACAGAGCCACGTTAGGAATCTGGTGAACCACACCGAGCCAGGTCATGAATCTGGTCCACTAGACCGACCCTAGTCAGGAATCTGGTGCACCACACCGAGACAGATCAAGAATCTGGTGCACCACACCGAGCCACGTCATAAATCTGGAGCACCAGACCGAGCCAAATCGTGAATCTGGTGCACCACACAGAGCCAGATCAGGAATCTGGTGCACCACACCGAGCCGTCAGAATCTGGTCACCTTACCTAGCGGACGGGGACCCCACCACACCGGGCAGGTCAGAACCGATGTACCAAACCGAAGCCAAATCATGAATTGGTGACACACGACCGGCAGTCATGAATCTGGTGCACCAAATCGAGTCTTGGGACTCCTGCAAGTGTACTGGATTCGTCGTCAAGTAATAAAAAGATTGATCCCACATAGACCGTGATCTCAAATAACAATTCATTATTAAATCAATTAAATTGGACTGTATAAAAAGGATTTGGAAAAGATTTTATTTTTGTAATAAGAATTAACTAGAAAATCAGATATTTAAGAACGCAATCAATTAAAATAGGAAAGTAAATCAATTAGGGGTTTTTCAAATCCAAAGAGATTCCTAGGAATTGGATTACCAACAAGATTGTTCATGTTACCAAATTGACTACCCCTTGTTAATTATCAAAAATTACTTTGAAGACGAATTTATCCTTAATAAGTTAATGCTCCCTCTCGGGTTGCAAAAACCGTGCCCTATTAAACCAACCCTTACTCTCGTGGTAATTGAATTTAAATTGAACCCTTTAAGTTCTGTGACAATCCGTGAACCCTCGAAGGACCGCTTCTAACTCTCGTGATTTAAGTCATAAGTTTGATTCCTATAGATCCGATACCTAAGTTCAACTCTAGGTTCCTCCTTAGTTTATCTACGACAAGCAAATAAGTGGCCACCGAATTTACGAGTAATTAAAGCATTAGGAATCAAATCGAAAGCAAAGTCGAAATTAACAAGAGACCAAACGTCAATTCGTCACCATAAACAAATCTTGGGCATAGCCCCAATCCCTAGAAATAAGACTACAACTCAAGAATTGCCATGTTCATAGCAAGCTTGATTAACAAAAGCATAAAAGAAAACCTAAGAGAAGAGAAGAAGAAGAAGAAGAAGAGAAATCCTAATTTTACCTAAGGTCCCAGCCCAAAAAGTGAACCTATTTTAGAGCCTCTAGGTCCTTTTTATAAGGTAGGGTAACTTGCATCCCAAGCAATTACAAAATCAGATCAAATTAGCTTTTAAAATTTCAGATATTACACGTCACGGGGTGATGGTGTCCGAGTGTGGTGGGTGTGGTTTCCCGTAATCTGTCTGGTGCAACACCGGCCGGTGATGGTCTGGTGCACCAACGCGATGGCCTAGACCGTACATACCGATCAAAGCATGATCACGGTGCCATCACGCCGGTCAGTCAGATCTGACTTTTATGTGCTTTTCTTTTCAGCCTTGCTCGATCATGGCCGTGATGACTGTCACGGCTTGGTCGTGATGGGCTCTGTTTGGCTCATTTTTCTTACTTTTCAAGCTCCATCTTCATGCAAGATCCATCATGGTTGATCTTGAACATTTTAATCCTCAATTCCTGCACACAAAGACCACAAAACCGCCTTACCCGTTCCAAAGTAAAAACTAACAAAAATCAAATTAAATATGCCTAAACTACATGAAAATGCATGCAATATGATAAAGAAATATGAGGTGTAATCACACTCATCAAACTACCCCAAGCTTAAGATTTTTCTTGTCCTCAAGCAATAACCAAGGCCAGACAAGATAAATAATCAGAGCGTGGACAGTTAACCAAGAACCCGAGTAACCAATCCAAGTAATAGGAACATCCAAATAAGTACCCAAGAGACAATCAATTTCAAGTCCAATTAGAAGCTTAGGTTCCCTAAATTCATATCCCTCACTAATTCGGGCACTCTTCTCCTCACTCAAGTGTTTAGGGACATTTGACAATTCACTCAATTTCCTCAAGGAAGGAATTCTACGATAAGCTTGACTATTAACCAAATCTCTACTTTATTAATGAAAACACATAAGAATCAAGAGGTCTTTTATTTTGGTTGTAATGGGGCCATGGGTTAATTGTTAGGTGGGGAAAACAAGAAAGGGAAAATTCAAGAGGGTTAAACAAAATATCAAACAATGCAAAGCATGACAACCTTCTAAAATACCTTTTTGGGCTTTAATTCACTTTTCCATCTTTCCTTCTTTCTTCCCCTTTTTTTATTTTTATTTTTTATTTCTCACTTTCTTCTTCTCATCCCCTTCTCCATTTTTTTGTTTGTTTTATTTTATTTTTTGGAGAAGGGGAGATTTTCAACTTAAGAGAAATATTTTTCTAACTTTCTCATCCCACAATTTATTTTTCAAACTACCTTTTTACCATTTTTACAATACTTTAAAAGGTGCCATACCAAGCATCATAAAATAAATCAAGGTACCAAGAAAAGTATTTTATTCTTTTAGGCTCAAAATTAGGCAACTAAGGGGTAGCATTTAATCAGTCAAAGCTCAGAAGGCCAGAAAAATACCTAGTGCCTCAATCATTTTCAAATATGTTTTCAAAAAATTTCAAGTTTCAAAACGGTTTCAAGTCAAGTTCTAGAGAATAAAATCCAAGAGGAATAAAACACTCAATCACAAAGAATGGGGTAGATTTCGTGAGTACCCCTTTTTGGCTCAAAAAATCTCACATTTTGTAGTTTAAAATCAATGAGAAACACAAATCTAAGGAACCACATGCTAATAATCAACTATCAGAAGATTATCTCAAACATTTTTATTTTTAGTCTATCACAAGAATACAAAAATTGGGTTCAAAAATATCACTGTCTCAATTCATCTGGCGCAAGGTTCACACAATTGGATGCAGACTCTAAGCAAGGGGCAATCTAATCATGTGATTATGTAAAATTATGCATATATGAATGCAACATGAAAAATGCAAAAATGCAAAAAATGTAAAAATACCCCTACCCCAAGCTTAAAAACTTACATTGTCCCCAATGTAAATAATCAAGTCGGAGAGAGGAGAAAAACGGAACAACTCACCGAGGTGGTGGAGGGTGCTGGCTCAAATGCCAGTCAAAGAGCTGCTGGAAGATGTGTCACGGCCGTGACGTTCATCATGGGGTGTCACCAGCGGGCTCATGGGGCGGTGCCCTCACCGAGCCGTCGTGAATTCCATCACGGCCTAGTCCATATTGCGACATTTCCGGGTCCTCGCCCCATCCAGGCCAGTGAGGGCTGTCACGGTGATAAGCCTTTGGCTTATCTAGTTTTAAAACTAGATGGACTGTGGTTTTTGTGCAAATTATTCGAGTTCAATCTCGTTTTCGCCCAAATTTGGCCTTGTTTTGTTCCTAAGTAGACTTTTACTCGTTCTAGGCATTTTTAGTAGTTTTTAGTCTATTTTGAATAGAATTACGCTTTTTGTGTCTTTTTATTGTTTCAGGTTAGAAGTGAAGCTCCGGGTGTCAAGGAAAGTCAAGAAATAGTGGAAATTGCCATTCTGGAGATGCTCGCCCCGCGAGTGGATGCTCGCCTCGCGAGTCTGAAGATCAGCTAAGCAAAAACGTCATCAATTCTGTCTCGCCCCGCGATAATATTCTCGCCCCGCGAATCATGAAGACCTGCAAGACAGAGACCATCACGGCAAAGCCGTGATGAAGGTCACGGCAGTGACAGATTAAGGTTTGGAGTCTCGCCCCGCGAGAGTTTGAAGACCCTGGAAGTCAGATACCATCACCTCCTAGCCGTGATGAAGGTCACGGCTGTGAGAGATTGAAGTTTGAAGACTCGCCCCGCGAACACACTCTCGCCTCGCGAAAATCCAAATTGAAAGCGCGCCAAAACTAATGTTCGCCTCGCGAAATATGGATCGCCCCGCGAGCGTCCGAGAACCAGAATCCCTATTTTTAGGTCAGTTTCGATCGAACTAAGGGACTTTTTGATACTCACTTGTTTTAGATCAGTTTGAGGGCGATTATCCTTATTTACTGAGCTGCGTCTCCCTTCTCTTTTCTTTTCTTATTTTATTATGGAGATTATTGCCGATTGTTCGTTTGTCGTCACGGGCATGAGGAACTAATCCCCTCGTCTAGGGGATCGATGAAGCCACCCATGGCGGTATAGTGTTCATGTGATGTATCTCCCTCTCCTTTAATTCAATTCTTGTTTTCCAATTCTGATTTCATTGTGTCGATTATATGCATGCGTGATCGACTAGTTAAACGTGTTGAGGCTGATCGACGATTCGTGTTTTAGAACTTGAATTGGGATCATCGATCGAATATTGTATGAGAATGAGTAGGAGATCGGTGCAACCATATAGGGAACAAGAATTAATAGAGTTTTTTGATTAGGATTATGAGACCTAGTAAGTAATTAATCCAATCTTCAAATACGTCCTATTGAGCACGATAGTGGATATAGGAGAATTTGGGGGTCCCGGTTGACATTGTAATTGAACTTAGGGAGGAATACATCATCACTTGGGTACTATGCATGATTGTGTAGGTGGATTTGAGACCCTAGATATTTTAATTCCTGATTTTTAATACCTTAGCGTTATTTGAGTTGTTATTTGAATTGCGATCTTAATCTCTCTCTCTCAACCACTTTCCTCACTTGACCAACGTATCGGATTTCCCGCGGATTAGTCGAATTGGTAGCCCAATCCCTGAGTTCGACCTCGGTAAATTCTTACCGTGTTATTTTATTACTTGCGACGACCCGGTACACTTGCCGGTGTCCCAACAAGTTTTTGGCGCCGTTGCCGGGGATTGGCACAACCAATTTTCCTAATTTTTAGGGAATTTGATTGATTGGTTCAGTTGATTTTTTTTCTGTTATTTGTTTATTATTTCTCTCAACTTCTTTGATTCCACTTGGTCTTGCCATGTTTTTTGTATGCGAGGTACCCTTTCACAAGAGGACCTGCTATTTGATTCAGAGATCACCAAGACTGAGAAGCGCTTAAGGAAGGAAGTCAGAGAAAGAAAGAGGCTTGAAGCGATTAATCTTGAGGACATGGCCGAAGAAAACCCTCCTCCTCCTCCTCGTCGTTACAAGCCTCTCTTCGAGTACGATCTACCTAGCTTAGGAGATTGTGATTCTTCTATTGTGAGGGGCAACCTGAATACAGACTCCTTCTGAGTGGAAGGATGTGTCACATTCCAGATCCGTGAGAATCAGTTTGATGGGAGTGGCAAACAAGACCCTCATAGACACATCACTCGCTTCCTTGAAGCTTGTGACTTACAGAAGACAAGAGGAGTCTCACAAGATGAGTTTCGCTTGCGGATTTTCCCTCTCTCTCTTAGGGATGTCGCTCGCGATTGGGTCGACAGCTTGGATAGGAACAACATCAGAACTTGGGAGAAAATGACACAAAAATTCCTAACCAAATATTTTCCCCCTCAGAAAGTGACACAAGCAAGAATTGCCATCACATCCTTCAGGCATACAGAAGATGAAACCTATAATGAGGCCTGGGAGAGGTACAACGGGCTCCTGAGAAGATGCCCTTCAGCGTTCTTTGACCCGGTCTCCAAAGTTCAGCATTTCTTTAACGGGTTGAGGGGACGGTATCAGATGAACTGTGATGCCGCAGCTGGCGGCTCTTTCTCCTACTTATCAGCTGAGGATGGATGGGCATTATTGGAGAAGATGTCATATAATGATTACAACCGTGGAAGGGAAACTTCAAGTGGAATCAGTTCTGCAACAATGGAGGCCATTCTTGAGCAAAACAGATTGTTGAAGATGCAGATTGAGGCTTTGTCTAGGAACAAGAAAGTTAATGCGATACACGAGGGAATGCCTCCGGGTTGTGAAAATTGTAATGGAGATCATGACACTCGGAGCTGCCCGTTCAACTTCTCTCAGGAACATGTGGACTCATGCCACAACTTCTATGACACTTGTGCCCCGAAACAACTATCGAGAGGAATGCATGAATGACTACAATCGAAATCGAATAGGGGATATATGAGGAGAGACCATCCGGGTTTCACTTGGAGTGATGCTAGTGGTGGTCTAACTGGCAACAACAACCTCAACAGGTCTCGAGGCCAAACATTGGGATCCAAAGAACAAGAATACTCATCAGGCTCTTCCGGGGCCTAATCAGTTGCAAATAACAGATGGTGGAAGGCAGCCTTGGGAATTGGCTTTTGAGAAGATGAGCGCGACAGTTGACAAGGTGAGCGCGACAGTTGACAAGTTGGAAATCAACATAGAGAAAGTGAATGCGTCAGTTGACAAGTTGACAACGCATACAGGGGCATCAATTCAGAATCTAGAGACACAGATAGCGCAGCTCGCGAAGCAACTAAATGAGCGTCTCCCGGGCACTTTCCCAAGTGATACCGAGAACAACCCTAAGAACCATTGCAATGCCATAACAATCAGGAGCGGTAAAGTGTTGGGATCTAACAGGGGTGCAACTAGTTCTCAGGAAGACAAGGCCCCGGAACAACCACATGTTGAGGAAGAGCAACCTGAGAAAGAAGAGTTGGCAAGTGACAAGGCACCAGAGCAAGGGGGAAGGCTGAAGCTTGTGGATGAAGAGTTCCGAAAGAAGAAGTGGTTTGAACCCCAAGACCTCCCGCCCTATATGAAGGTACCGTATCCTGAAAGATTGAAGAAGCCTCAACAGGATAAGCAGTTCAACAAATTCCTCGATGTCTTTCGCAAACTTCAGATTAACATTCCATTTGCGGAAGCCTTGGAACAGATGCCATCATATGCCCGGTTTATGAAGGAGCTTCTCACCAAGAAGCGGAGAATAGTGGATGAGGAAACGTTTTCTTTGACCGAGGAGTGTAGTGCTATTCTTCAAAGAAAACTACCTCCAAAGTTGAAGGATCCCGATTCTTTTTCGATACCATGCACCATTGGGGGGATGACTCTAGGGAAGGCATTATGTGATCTAGGGGCAAGCATCAACTTGATGCCCCTCTCTATGATGAAGAGGTTGGGGATCAAAGAAGTCAAGGACACACGGATGTCACTCCAACTCGCCGATCGTTCTATAAAATATCCTTATGGGGTGGTCGAAGACTTGTTAGTAAAGGTGGACAAGCTCATATTTCCGGCGGACTTTGTAGTGCTTGATATGGATGAAGACGCCGAGATCCCTCTCATATTGGGTAGGCCCTTCTTGGCCACTGGGGGTGCCTTGATAGATGTGCGACAAGGGAAACTCACTCTAAGGGTGCAAGATGATGAGGTAGTCTTCAATCTCTTTGAAGCAATGAAGCACCCTGCAGAGAGGTCGGAAGTGTATCGAGTGGATATGGTGGATCCAACTGTCAAGGCAAAGGCAACTAGAGAAGCCCATGGTTCTTCACTTGCTCAAGTGTTGGTAAAATCCCATGATGATGATAGTGAGAAAAAAGACCTTTTGGGGGATGAGGTCTATCTCGAGTGGTTGAAAGACATGGAAGCCTTACCGAGTTCCCCAAGGGATGAATGTGCAAGGGAAGAGCGCAACAACAAGGGCGTGGAAAAAGAGGATAAAGCACCGAAGTTGAAAGGTGGCACACCCGTGGTGGTCAATGAAAACAACCAGTTGATCCCAAAAGGGACCATCACGGAGTGGAGAGTATGTGCCGATTATAGAGGGCTTTTGGATTTAAATGAGTTGTCCGGGATCCGCAAGCAAGCAAACCACAAAAAACGGACTAAGGAAATGTGGGACAAACACATCTTGCCTAGGGAGCTTGAGCCCGGGCAAGCGGTACTTCTTGACAACTCAAGGTTGAAACTCTTTCCGGGAAGGCTAAGATCGAGGTGGTCAGGACCATTCAAGGTCCTCCAAGTTTGTCCTCACGGAACAGTAGAGTTAGAAGGGGCCTCCGGTAACTTCAAGACGAATGGGAAAATGATAAGGCATTACCATGGGGAATCAGTCCCAAATTACAAGAAGTTTCTTCCTCCGGAATAACCCATAGGGGTGACTTGAGTCAGGCTCGGGACGTTAAACAAACGCTACTTGGGAGGCAACCCAAGCTAGGTATCCTTTAATTTTAGTTTGTCATTTTCATTGATAAATAAAAAATAAAAATAATAAAAAAGAAAAGAAAATAAAAGCTTGATTCGCCTCGCGAATCCACAGTGGCCACGCGAGACAGAAGCCCTGAATCTCAGAGGCTTGCTCACGTTTCTGTCTCGCGTCGCGAGGGATGCTTTCGCCTCGCGATTCTAGGCATCATCATCTGTTGGAATTCTAGATTCGCCTCGCGAGATACTACTCACCTCGCTATTCTGGAAAGTGTGAATAACAATTTTCCAAATTCGCCTTGCGAGTGATCTCTCGCCTCGCGAATCTGCACTTAAGGTTTTAATTTTCAGGAGTTCTTCCAGGATGCTATGAAACAGAAGGGAGTCGTTGAGATCAATTGGACGAGGATGCAACCATAGAAACTTGATCAGGGAGCACCCTCTCCTTTTCCTCACTCTTGTTTTTGTTTTTGTTTTTGTTTTTGTTTTTGTTTTGTTTTTGTTTGTCACTCTTGAATAATTTGAGAAGATCAAGAGTTTGTGTATGAATAGTGTGTCGGCAAGCTTGTTGGATTTTAATTAAATTTAGCATAGATTGATTGCATGAATTATTTTGACCATTGATGATTTCCCCCTAGGTTCTGAAATTAGAAAAATTGATCCCCATGTGAAAAATTGAAAATTGAACTTCGAGAATTTTATTGTGATTACTTGATTTATGATAAGTTTGGGGTGAGGGGGTGCACACACTAGGAATTTTATCTCGGTCAAACAATCCGCAAAATGTCCAGATGAGGATTTGAGCCTCCAACTTTGTTTTTGATTGTGTGAATCACTGTTAAATTGCACTTTCCCGGATTTGCTTGAATCTCTTCATGGTTTGCATGTTTATGTGTTGCATCAAATGATTTAGGCAATTTTCTTTGAAATAGCTACTTGGCCTAAAAAGAACCATCCCTAATGCATGTTCCCTAGTTAACCACATTGAGCCTAATTAACCTATTGTTTCTTGATGACCCTATATTATAAGCCAAAATCTGAAAAACCATGTTAACCCAATCTTAGGATTAGGAGAGCATGGAAGCGTAGCAAGAGAAGGGTTGTGAGGAACTAAGTTTGGGGTGGCTACAAGGTTATATGTCATTTTGGGTTGAGAAAAAGAAAAATAAAGGTTGAAACACAAGGCAGTAAAAAAAAATTGCCAAAGGAAAATGGGCAAAACAGAGAAAAAAAAATAGCAAGGAAAAGGCTGTAGTCACCCGAGGCAAAAAGAAAAATGGAAAAAGGAATTTGAGTGGAAGATGTGTCAAATTCTCATGCTCTCTTAGTTCTTAGGGACTTAAGCCTAGTATCCTTGAATATTCTACCCTCAGCCAGGCCCCATTACAACCTTTATAAGACCTTCTGATGTTGTATGTATGTTTTCGTGGGAACCATTTTTGAGATGAAAATCAAATTTATGGGAAGTGCTCTTGATATGTGAAATTGAGGGAAAAGTTGGTAGCCTAGACGAATTTGAGCGAATGAGTGAAATTTTACATACCCTTGTGAGGAAGGCAGTTGTTTGAAATTGGTGATCTTCCTTTTGTGTGTGACCCAGATCCTCAACTTAGATTAATGATTGCATGAATGATGAAGTTCTCAATTGTTTAAAGTAAATGAATGTGGGGATTACGTTAATGTAGGGGGGAAATCATTGGAGAAAAACTGTTTTGAGTGCATGAAATTTGTGCGAAATCGATTGATTCCCTTAAGCTTGCCAAGTCTTGAGTCGTTTGAGTTTTAGCTTGCTTGGGGACAAGCAAGGTTTAAGTTTGGGGTGTTTTGATAAGCCTTTGGCTTATCTAGTTTTATAACTAGATGGACTGTGGTTTTTGTGCAAATTATTCGAGTTCAATCTCGTTTTCGCCCAAATTTGGTCTTGTTTTGTTCCTAAGTATACTTTTACTCGTTCTAGGCATTTTTAGTAGTTTTTAGTCTATTTTGAATAGAATTACGCTTTTTGTGTCTTTTTATTGTTTCAGGTTAGAAGTGAAGCTCCGGGAGTCAAGGAAAGTCAAGAAATAGTGGAAATTGCCATTCTGGAGATGCTCGCCCCGCGAGTGGATGCTCGCCTCGCGAGTCTGAAGATCAGCTAAACAGCAACGTCATCAATTCTGTCTCGCCCCGCGATAATATTCTCGCCCCGCGAATCATGAAGACCTGCAAGATAGAGACCATCACGGCTAAGCCGTGATGATGGTCACGGTTGTGACAGATTAAGGTTTGAAGTCTCGCCCCGCGAGAAGCATCTCGCCCCGCGAGAGTTTGAAGACCCTGGAAGTCAGAGACCATCACGTCCTAGCCGTGATGAAGGTCACGACTGTGAGAGATTGAAGTTTGAAGACTCGCCCCGCGAACACACTCTCGCCTCGCGAAAATCCAAATTGAAAGCGCGCCAAAACTAATGTTCGCCTCGCGAAATATGGATCGCCCCGCGAGCGTCCGAGAACCAGAATCCCTATTTTTAGGCTGTTTCAGATCAGACTAAAGGACTTTTTGATACTCACTTGTTTTAGATCAGTTTGAGGACGAATCCTTATTTCAGGAGCTGCGTCTCCCTACTCTTTTCTTTTCTTATTTTATTATGGAGATTATTGCCGATTGTTCGTTTGTCGTCACGGGCATGAGGAACTAATCCCCTCGTCTAGGGGATCGATGAAGCCACCCATGGCGGTATAGTGTTCATGTGATGTATCTCCCTCTCCTTTAATTCAATTCTTGTTTTCCAATTCTGATTTCATTGTGTCGATTATATGCATGCGTGATCGACTAGTTAAACGTGTTGAGGCTGATCGGCGATTCGCGTTTTAGAACTTGAATTGGGATCATCAATCGAATATTGTACGAGAATGAGTAGGAGATCGGTGCAACCATATAGGGAACAAGAATTAATAGAGTTTGTTGATTAGGATTATGAGACCTAGTAAGTAATTAATCCAATCTTCGAATACGTCCTATTGAGCACGACAGTGGATATAGGAGAATTTGGGGGTCCCGGTTGACATTGTAATTGAACTTAGGGAGGAATACATCATCACTTGGGTACTATGCATGATTGTGTAGGTGGATTTGAGACCCTAGATATTTTAATTCCTGATTTTTAATACTTTAGCGTTATTTGAGTTGTTATTTGAATTGCGATCTTAATCTCTCTCTCTCAACCACTTTCCTCACTTGACCAACGTATCGGATTTCCCGCGGATTAGTCGAATTGGTAGCCCAATCCCTGAGTTCGACCTCGGTAAATTCTTACCGTGTTATTTTATTACTTGCGACGACCCGGTACACTTGCCGGTGTCCCAACACACGGCTGGGTCGTGATCCTTACTAATCTTCAGCTATTGGCTAATCACGATCGTGACCCCCGTCACGGCTTGGGCATCATCAATTCTGACTTTATTTTTCCATGCCATTTTTGCTCTTCCTGCCTTCATAACCTGCAAATACTTGGAAAAACCATCGATTAGTGATATTTCTTCTCTTAATCTTCTCAAATTAATCAAAGACAAAATTCAAAAACAAATTGAAAAGGGAAAGAAAACTTGGGTTGCCTCCCAAGAAGTGCTTATTTACGGTCTTAAGCTTGACCATACTCCCTTGGATCAACCGGGATCAGCCGGGCTTGGATGTGCAAGAACACCTTTCTTCCATGGAAGTCCTTCAAAGAGACTATTTTGTTCGTATGGCCAATTGCGCTTTCGCTTTGCTCTTTTCACTGAGTTTCATGGCCTTACTTCCTTCCGGGGGAAGTTTTAACTCCACATGTTGAGCAACTCCTGGTTCATCTTTATTTGGTGCATCATTTGTCTTGCAAAGTTTGGGAGTTGCTTCCATGTTAAGCTCTTCCTTCTCCTTTGGGGACATTATCTCAATCCTGCACACATGACTCTCAAAAGAAGGGTTGTTATATGAGTTAGTCAAATCAAAATCCACCCTACCTTCCTCTACATTTAAGGAGAGCTTACCATTTTTTACATCTATTATCGCTCCAGCTGTGGCTAAGAATGGCCTTCCAAGAATGACAGGGAATTTAGAATTCCCGTTCATGTCCAACACCATGAAATCGGTAGGAATGAAAAATTTCCCTACCTTTATGGGTACATTCTCTAGTATACCTAGAGGAGTTTTAGTTGATCCATCCGCAAATTGTAAAGAGGACATGGATGGACTCAATTCCTTGGTTCCTGGATCTTTTAGTTTAGGAGGCATATTAGTTTTTATCACGACATCACGCTCCTCAATTAAGATCTTAGTTTCATTTTCTACTTGCATTTTCTTGACCAACCTTTGTGGGAAAGGTATTTGGGGTTGATAAGGTGGTGGGGGGACATACTTTGGCTCTATCTCTTCTTGTTCACTCATGTCTTCCTCACATTCCACATCCTTTTTAACTACCCCAAGCTTATCATCCCTCAAGTATATAGCATTACAATGCTCATTGGGATTAACTTCGGGTTGTCCTAGGAACGTACCCTTAGTTCTAGAATATGTACTAGCTTGTTGGGCAATCTGATTTTCTAACATCTTATTATGGATGGCTAAGTTATCTACCTTAGATGTTAACTCTTTTATTGCCTCATTGACTACCCTACCTTGTTGCCTAAACTCTTCATTTTGCTTTGTTTCATTTTCAACAAAATTTTCCAAAAGAGACTCAAGTTTAGACTTTTGTACCTGAGGATACCCTGATGCGGGTTTCCTATTACCTTGACCTTCTTGGAACTCGTGGTTCAACGTGTTGTTGTAGTTCCCATAGGAGAGATAAAGGCTATTCTTCCTTCCTTGGTTGTAAGAATTTGGGGGAGCATAATTTGGCAACTTCGGGTTCGTGTCATAGAAGTTGTGACAAGAGTTAACTTGTTCCCCCGAAGCACCGGATCCAGGAGCAATACCATGTGGGCACTCCATTATGTCATGTCCCTGCATTCCACAAATCTCACAAACAACATTAGTAGCACCTATTGAACTCACATTAGCCTTTTCAAGCTTATCAAAGCGTTTATTCAATGAGTCAATTTTAGACATAATTAGATCAGTGTTATTCATTTCAAACTTACCCCCCGAAATCTTTTTCAGGTTATTACCTCTTTCCGAACCCCATTGGTGATAGTTGGTGGCCACGTTTTCAATGATATTAAATGCTTCAGTCAGAGGTCTATTCATAAAGGCTCCACCAGCTGCGGAGTCAAGTGACACCTTCGAAGAGTAATCCAATCCATTGTAGAAGGTATGCACTAACAACCACCTCTCGAGCCCATGATGTGGGCAAGACTCCAGCAACCCTTTGTAACGATCCGAAGCTTCGGATAAGCATTCTCCTTCCTTTTGGAAGAAGCCGGTGATCTGAGTTCATAGGTAAGCAGTCTTGGACGGAGGGAAGAATTTCTCCAAGAATGCCTGCTCTAGTTGGTCACAAGTCGACAACGTATTAGCGGGCACTTGCTTCAACCAAGCTTTTGCCTTTACAGTCAGAGAGGAGGGGAATAACCTCAAGCGAATAGCATCAATCAGGGCACCATGAATTCTTATTGCATCGGTGAACTCCAAGAATGTCTCCACATGATCGGTCGGGTCCTCCGAGGGTAATCCTCCAAATTGATGTTGCCTAATCATGCCAATTAACATAGGCGGCATAGTGTAGTTCTCCGCCTCAATTTCTGGCCTAGCAATCCCAGTTCGTAAACCCCTAGCATTTGGGACTGCGTAGTCCTTTAGTGGTTTGATATCCGGTAGATTCGCCATAAGTGGAATGGGAATCAACCTCTCACTCTCTCCTTGTCTTTGTAGTCTCCCACGTCTACGAAAGGTCCTTTCGATCTCGGGGTCAACTTCAACAAGATTTACAAGACTTTGGGATCTTTGCATAAGAGAGAAAAATTCCTGCAAAGAGAGAGGTAGATACTAGGAAAAAAAGGAAAAGAGATAAATGAAAAAGAGTGAAAATTTAATATAATAAATAATAATAAAAAGGTACTGAAAAATCAAATTAAAAATTAAATTGAGATTCAAGAAAGCACAGTCCCCGACAATGGCGCCAAAAACTTGATGGGACTCCGGCAAGTGTATCGGATTCGTCGTCAAGTAATAAAAAGATCGATCCCACAGAGACCGTGATCTCAAATAACAATTAATTATTAAATCAATTAAACTTGTACACCACACCAGCCAGATCAGGAATCTGGTGCACCACACCGAGCCAGATCATGAAACTGGTGCACCAGACCGAGTCTGATCAGGAATCCGGTGCACCACACCGAGCAAGATCATGAATCTTGTGCAACAGACCGAGCCAAGTCAGGAATCTGGTGCACCACACCGAGCCATATCAGGAATCTGGTGCACCTTACCCAGCCAAATCAAAATCCGGTGCACCACACCGACGCAAGTCAGGAATCCGATTTACCAAACCGAGTCAAATCATGAATACGGTAC
>JAUPTC010000728.1:0-37713 GCA_030762895.1 Sophora flavescens | reverse complement strand
AGAAAGGCCCTAAAATGTTGGCGGTACTAGTGTTGTGATTTAAGAAGCAAGATGACTACGACTTGACACATCAAATACATAGTTATAAACGTGGCCAGGGTTGGGAGTGAGATAAAAGGAGCACAGCGTGGCATTATTTTCAATGGTATTCACGAGACGAGAAGGATTTACAATAGAATCTACCTTAATATTTTATCCAGCCGTTTGGTAACTTTGGTTAGGTTTAAATTTAATTTAATCATGACGTATTAATATCAATAATTGAATTAGAATTTACTGTTGATATAATATATAAATTGTTAAATTAAAGAACAACAAAATAAAATTAAGATATATTTTATAATTTATATTTTAAAAGAAATAATATTAATATAAAGATATAATTGTATTTTTTATTCTAATATATTATTATATTAGCTAAAATGTTATTGATTAATTAATAAAAAGTCATATTAGTTATACTTAGTTATAAGATATATATATATATATATATATATATATATATATATATATATATATATATATATATATATATATACCATTTTGAAAGAATAAATAATAATTTGGGTTGGACATGTACCCGAGGCCCAGCCCGACTAAAGTTTATCTAATAAATATATACGCATTAAATTTTATGCAAAATATTCATAATTATATGTTTCAAAATATTGATTACATTAATAATTTATCAAAACACATAACGTCTTTGCAGCATGTCACGAAAACCATCTATAATTTTATCTACACTAAATTTTAAAAATTTTCTTTTTTACGTATAATAGTGATCCACAATGGACCATTGGATGATAAAATAAGAATATATATATATATATATATATATATATATATATATATATATATATATATATAAAAATTATTATTATTATAATTATTATATATATAATATTGAAATAAAAAATCAGGGGGGCCAGGGCCCTAGCCACAACGTGGCTCCATCTCTGGAGTTGCAACGACGAGGGGAGGGAGAGGGGGAGATGAATAGTTACCGAGTTAAGGTAATGAAATGAGTAATGAAATATATAAGATGAAATGAGTGGTCAGTCCTGACTCTGAAAATGAGTAGCGAAATGAAATGACAAATGGATCGATCGATTACGCTCAAGAACAATTTTTTTAAGACCATCCAAGTCTGGCTCCATCCCGGTGTTGCTCCCTCCTCGCCGTTGCGTACGTCTCTTGTCATGCCCCAAAAATTACAAGTGGGGACACTGTAATTAATTAACTAATTAATTAAGTATAAAGAGGTTGAAAGGGTTTTATCATCCCAATGTGAAGATCGTATGATGGAACATTTTGCTCTTCCGAATTTAGTTAAAACTGGTTCAAATAAAGATAATAGGGTGCATTTATTTTTGCTCTTTCTCCCTTTCTCTCTTCTTCTCTCTTTCTCCCTATACTTGTATTGAAAAGATTTATTGATATGAACAAATAATGTGCTCTGCTAGGGTTTTGTTCTGCCTGTTCCTTTAGGGTTTTGCATGCAGTTGCGTCATGGCAGCCCCATGGCAATGCCTATTCCCAGAATCGCTCGCTCCCTCCCACATTATTGCTCCTTGTCCTTCCGCTGTCCCTTCTCCTTCTCCTTTCCCTGTCTCGCCCTCCCTTGCTGTGGATCAGGCTCCACCAAAAAAATCGTTTGTCCAGGCGCTGAACAATGCCTGTAACTTCCCAATGAGCCAGCTATCGGTTCCTAGAGTAATGGGTGACACGATGGTGATTCAGATACCTGAGGATGAATACCTTGTCAGTGGAATCTTCCGTGCATTAGCCTCGCATGGGAGAATTCTTCTTTCAAAGGGTGATTCCCGATCAAAGTGGATGACTTGAAAGCCAAGTTATCTAAATCGTGGCGAAGATATCCCAATGGAAACTAATACCTATTGGGAGAGGTTTTTTTGAGTTTTCTTTCTCTTGTATGGAGGATATGATAAGGGTGCTGGCTGCAGGCTCTTGGAATCTCGATCCAGGAGTGTTGAGATTGTTTGAGTGGACTCCTGACTTTAACCCAGCTTTGGTTAAGAAATCTAAGGTGCAATGTTGGATTCGAATCTTTGATCTTCCACTTGAATATTGGAGGCCAAAAATCCTTTTCTCAATAGCAAGGGGGATTGGCTCTCCATTATCTCTGGATGATTCTACAAAAAATAGAACCCTGGGCCACTTTGCAAGAATACTGGTGGATATTGATCTGCTCGGCCAACTTAGAGATACACTAAGGGTTGAAAGGAAGGATCATGCATTTCATGTGCGGGTGGAATATGAATATCTTCCTGCCTTCTGTTCCTCCTGCAAGATTATTGGGCATTCTTTGTCAAACTGCAGGAAAATTCCAGCTAACCAGGAGGAAATAAAGGGTACCAAAGTTTTGGTCCAAAGAGGAAAGCAAACCAAAAAGGGAATTACTAAATTTGTTGAAAAGACCAAGGAAAGGCAGCCGTACAGGAAACTTATAATGAGAATGGAGTCAACTCTGAGGCTAGGAGGAGCACCTTTGCTGATATGGCTACTGTTATGCCTGTTGACAAAGGAAAAGCTGCTTTCCAGGAACCTGTGTCTAACGGAGGAAATACTGGTGTGTGCACAAGTGGTACTAAATTGCCTGATCATGTCCCCTATGTGATCCAGCAGATTCAGGTGGATAATCTAGAAAATGTCAATCTGGTTGGTAATATTCGGCACGAGGATGATAATGAGTCTGTAGAAACAATCTTTGATGAAGCCAATCAGGGTACTGAGCCTATCCATGGCAGGTTGTCTAATCAGTATGTTTCAGACTCTTTACCAGAGCATACCTCTTCCACTGTTCCTAACACCTTGGATACTCATGTCCCTCCCTCTCCTGGAGTTCAGAGTGATTCTTATCTTTGTTCCTATGAGATTTCCCGGTGTTGGAGGACAGGCATATTCCCGAAATAGTCCAAAGCAAG
The DNA here is from genome assembly GCA_030762895.1 of Sophora flavescens. NCBI lineage: Eukaryota > Viridiplantae > Streptophyta > Magnoliopsida > Fabales > Fabaceae > Sophora > Sophora flavescens. Next base: position 34,765 of record JAUPTC010000728.1, on the reverse strand, counting down.
ATATGAAAGTGGTCTCTAAATTCGGGGTGACCAGGAAGAGGAATTGGAAGGCTCTACTACAAATGATCGGAAGACTCGGAATTCACTCCCGTGAGATCTAAATCGCAGAAGAAGAAATTGAGAAAGCAGATGAACATCCAAAATAAGACTCATAATACCCGAGCAAAGGGTGGATCTAAAAAAAAATATTCGATGAAGGTTCTCTATTGGAATGCTAGAGGCCTAGGCAATAATGAAACTAGGTGGTCTTGAAGAAAATGTGTATTCTGCACAAGCCCGACTTGGTTTTGATCTCTGAGCCTTAGGTCAGCTTTGATTCAATCCAAATGTCTTTCTCGGAATGGGCTTGGCTTGAAGGCTTTTATGTTTAATGATAGGGACCATAGACCTCCTAACATTTGGTGTCTTTGCAAGAAGGAGTTGTCCCCTACTACAATTTCCGCATCCTCTCAAAGAATGTTCTTTCTCTTTATGTCGTGGCAATCAGAGTTACTTATTTTGCAGGCATCTATGCCGCAACCTCTTTTCAAGCTAGAAGAGCCCTTTGGCAGGACCTTACAGCCTTTATCCTTTTCCTATAAGGGTCCTTGGTCTTATATTGGTGACTTTAATGTTGTGGTTGGTGCACATGAAAACGTGGTGGAAATCCTCCTCTAAGACAATCCCGTGAGGAATTTGGTTCTTGGACAGATGTAAACCACTTAATTCACATTGATACAATGGGGACCCAATTTACCTGGTCTAATGGGCGTATTGGCATACATCATACAGAAGTCGAGGTTGGACAGGGCAATTGTGAATGAAATGGCAATTTCCTGCGGGATAAGATTGGTGATGTACTATCCCTAGGCATAAGTCGGACCATTTCCTATCCTTCTGTCCTTGCGAAAGGGATAGCTTTAAAACCCTCAATGTTCAAGTACTTTAAAATGTGGAGTGAGCATAGTGATCGTGTGTTAGAGTTGTAAAGCGAGGCTTGGTCTAGGCCAGTCGCTGGCTGCCCTATGTTTGTTCTCATGTAGAAGTCGAAGTGGTTAAAAGCTGATCTCAAAGTTTGGAACAAACAGGTTTTCGGTGATGTTAAGCTTAGGGTGGATTCTACTATATGCGAATTAGAAGCCATCCAGCAGGAGATCTCGGATCTTTGGTTATTCGGATGATTTAAAGACTAGAGAGTCTTTGGCCCAGTTCTCTTTGCAAAAGCCTTAGATGTTGAGGAATACTTTTGGAAGCGGAAGACTAGCTTGCACTGGGTTTTTCGATGGAGACAAAATACGCCCTTCTTCCACAAAATGGCTAAGGTTAGGCAATCAACCCAAAGATATGTTGACTCTCAAACTAGGTGAAGTTATCTTGGACTCTCAATCTGATATAGAACAAGCATGTGGTTCAATACTTTTCAAACCTGTATGGTTCGGAGAATCACCGTGACCGATAATGATCTAGTGCAGCAGGTAATCCCTAACCTAGTGACAAGAGAAGAAAACTACTGTGACGCTTCTTCCTACTACAGAGGAAATCAAGGCTGCTGTGTTCTCCTTGAATGGTGATGGATCCCCTGGTCCGGATGGTTTTGGAGGGTGCTTCTTCCAAACATTCTGGGAAATAGTGGGAGAAGATATGTGTAACTCAGTTCTTCAGTTTTTCAAAAGCAACTGGATTCTCCCTGGCTTAAACTCCAATACAGTGGTGTTAATCCCTAAATTTCCTGGAGCAGAAAAGATTGAAGAATATAGGCCTATAGCTGTGGCTAACTTCCAATTTAAAGTCATCACCAAGGTGCTTGCTGACAGGCTTGCTAAGATTGCACCCAGGATCATTTCAAAGCAAAGAAAGAGGATTCATTCATGGAAGAAAAATCTCGAGAATGCATTCTTACAACCTCGTAGGCTATTAACATGCTAGACAACAAGTCTTTTGGAGGGAATGTGGCCCTGAAGTTTGATATAAAAAGGCCTTTGACACCCTGGATTGGAATTTTTGCGAGAAGGTCCTTGTAGCATTTGGTTTCAGCCTTTGTTCTCAGGGGCTGGATCGACTATTCTCGCAATCCGCCAAATTGTCTTTTTCTGGTAAATGGCCACTCTGCTGGCTATATCTCTTGTAGAAGGGGCGTGAGACAAGGGGATCCACTCTCCCCGCTTTTATTTTGCCTAACGAGAGGATGTCTTGAGCGGGGCAATCTCCTTCTCCGATTGATTCCAATGCTATGCAGCCTATGGCGGACCATAGAGGATTCCGGACTCCCTCCCACCTGCTTATATGCGAGATGATATCATGGTCTTTTCGAGGGGGAACTAAAAGGAGTCTCACGTACCCGATGAAGATCTTTAGACTCTATGGTGAGGTTTTTGGTCACCGCTAAGTCATGATAAGTGTAAGTTCTTTGTGGGATCGGTTCGCTCGAAGGATACAGTGCTCTCAAACATATTCTTGGCTTTTCTAATGGTTGTCTCCGCTTTTCTCGCTACCTTGGAGTCCCAATATTCAAGGGGAAGCCTAAGGCTAGCCATCTCAAGCCAATTGTAGATAGGATTAAGGAGAAGTCGTGCTCTTGGAAGGGAGGCCTTTTGTCAATCATGGGGAGAGTCCAACTAGTTAACTCAATAGTTAATGGTATGGTTTTACACAGTTTTCATGTCTATCAATGGCCTCGTTGGTTTGTTCAAACTGCTAGATTCCTACATAAGGAACTTTGTTTGGTCTGGTGACATCTATAAAAGGAAATTGGTGACAGTGTCCTGGAAGACAGTTTGTTTGGCTCTGAAAGATGGTGGTCTGGGCCTAAAATCAATGAGGCAATTAAATGCTGCAGCCACCTTAAAGTTGTGCTGGGAGATTCTGTCCTCTTCTGATAACTGGGTCTGTTTCTTAAAGGCAAGGTTCATTAAAAATAGGCATCATGTCTCCTATGTTAAGTCCTCTTTATGGTCAAAGCTTCAAAACTTACTCTCATCAAGTGATCTCCAATGCTACTTGGGTAATTGGAAATGGTCAAAAGATAAGCTTCTGGTTGGATAGATGGATGGACAAAAGTGTAGTTGACCTGTTGGAATTACCTGAGTCTATGTATCATCTCCTAAAGGCTTCTGTCTCGGATTTCATGGACTCTAATGGATGGAACATCCCCGCTAACTTCTCGTGCAGCTGCTCCTGGTTAGTTGTTTGACATTAGAAGGATTATCCTCCCCGCATTTGATAATCCTGGTGGGATACATTAGTTTGGTCGACCTCGTAGATGGCATACTTGTCCTTCCAACTGGCCTACAAGCATGTTTCTCCTCCTTCTTTGCTAGCCAGTGGATCAAAGTCATTTGGAACTCCTTCATTCCCCCGAAAGCTCGGTTACTTGGAGGCTCGGTCATAACAAGCTCCCTCGTGGATGACCGCCTTAAAGCAAAAGGCTGCATTATTGTCTCAATGTGTGATCTTTGTGGGTCTCGCTTTTGAAACTTCGATCACCTCTTCTTCGGTGTAAATTTGCAGATTCAATTTGGTCCTGGCTAGCTTCTACCTTGAATCGTCTATTGATCTATCTTCCACTTCTTCGGTTTTCAATATAGTGCGAGAACTTCAAAGGGGGTCGGTGAAGGATATTGTCACAAAGAGCTTTGGTTTTTGTGATTTACTTCATCCGGCATTGCGGAATCAATCCAGGTTTAATAATGTCGAGTTCCAATGCTTAGAGCCATTAGCCTCATAAGCGGCTCAAATCGGGCTTTCGGGTGTGCACTCTAAGGGCTCGCGTCTTCTTCCCCTGGAAGAGCTCAGGATCTTAAAAGCCTTTGGTATTGATGCTCATCTGAATAAAGCTCCCTCTATCAAGCAGGTAGTTTGGCTCCCTCCTCCCTTTCTCTGGACCAAATGCAATACAGATGGTGCCGCTAGAGGTGTGCCAGGCCATGCTGCCAGCGCTGGGATTTTTAGAGATTATAGTGGTGCTTTCCTGGGATGTTTCTCTAAGTACATTGGCCTCTCCTTTGCTCTTCATGCTTTGAGATATGGCTGCAATGATTGCTATTGAAGCCTTTTGAGAGGGATGGATCGGGATTATGGCTCGAATGTGATTCTCAGTTAGTCATGCAAGCCTTCTCTTCTCCTAGTATTGTACCTTGGCATCTAAGAACTAGATGGAAAAACTGTTTGGAGTTGACTTCCAAAATGCTTTTTAGGGTCTCTCATGTCTTTAGAGAAGGAAACACCTGTGCAGACAAACTAGCAGATTTTGGTGTAAAGAACCAGGGTTATTTTTGGTGGGAATTGCCTCCTAATTTTATTACCGAGGAGCTCTTCAGGAACAAATTAGGGCTTCCTAATTTCAGATTTATTAATTCCTTCTGATTCTTCTATGGGTCTTGGCCTTGTCCCCCCATGCTTTTGTATTTATTTTTTTCTTTATTTAATAAATTTTGGGTGTGCTGCAAATGATGGGTAGGGTCTTTGGTGCCAACCTAGTTGGGATCACTTTCCCTATTGTGATGCCTTTGCACTCCCTAGCCTTTTATAAAAAAAATAATAATAATAATAAAAGATAATAGGGTGCATGTGTGCAAAGTGTGAAGGTGCATGTGTGCCAAGTGTAAGAGTGCAAGTGTGCAAAGTGTAAGGGTGCATGTGTTGCAAGTGTAACGGTGTCACCAACACCAAGTGCATGTGTGCCAAGTGTAAGGGTGCAAGTGATACAAGTGTCATAAAGATATAAGTGTTTATGTGAATAATTGAGTGTTTATTTTTATAATTTGTGAAGAATTATTTTAACAAACAAAATTTCATGCTCATAATTTGTTTTATTAAAAGTGCAGTTTGTAACTCCCCGATTTTTCTCGCTTGTCCGTAAATTATATGAATATTTAAGATTTTATTTTCATAAATGGTGATGAATTATTTTTATAGACCAAATTAAGTCAATTTTTATTTATTTTATATTAGAAATGTACAGTTGAATTTTTGATAGAAAATTTCAGACGTTTACGGTTTGAGTTTTCGCTGTCAGTTAAGCTCTACTGACTCGAAAATAATTTTAAAATTTCGAAAATTCAAAATTTTATTTTTATAACCCAGTTATATTTATATTTTATGATTTTAGAAATTGTTTATTTTTATATGAATTTTTCGGGTGAAATTTTGCAAAATAAAAATACGATCGATTTTTACCGTTACGTAACAATTGGTCCTGGAACGAGCCAAATTTATTTAATTCAGATTTTTCCAGACTTGACAAAGATTTTATTTGATGTGAATAGTGACCCTTATCACTATTTATCACTATTCATGACATAGTGTAATTATTGATTTCAATTTACTAAAAAATGCATCATTTTGATTCTCATTTTACTAAAAAATTCATCATCTATTTTGCTCCCAAACTCTTGCAAAATTTTCAAGTTTACTATTCATCATCTTCAACCTCTAGCCACTTGAGTTTGGAAGCTAAAAAAACCACCTCCATCTTCATCTCTTGCTCATCATCATCATCATTCAGAGGGTATAAATTCTAAACCCTTGCTCTTTTCTCACAAGTTTCTAAGATCAACATGCATGTTAATTATTTTAGTTGCAAGTTGAGTTTCTCTTAATGCATGTTCTTCAAATTAAATTTTCTTTCACTTATCTTCATCCTTGCTATCAACTTCTATACTTGCATGTTACAAAGAAAATTGTTAAACCTAATTTAGAGGGTGTGGTCAAACCCTATAAAGAGAAAAAGTGGAGTTTTGTTGTATTTTCAACTTACATGTCACACTCTATGATTTCATGTTTATGTTTTGGACAAGAAGTGAATTTTCGAACTCATCAACATCTTTACTTTTATATCTATGGATTTCATGTGGTAAAGAAATCTTCCAAGTCAAATTTTTGACGATGGCCGAAAATCATATGTAAAGGAAAGTTGGTGTTTATCCAAAATTTCTCATATTTGATTTAAATATTTTTTTTCAACTCTTTGTTTGAACCATTATCGATAATAATGGTTACTAATTTTAGTTGATATATGTTTGCATGTATGGTTTTAAGGGTCTAGGACCCTTGTATGTTGGTTTTGTGGCTTGTAAATGATGCTAGAGTGAAGATGATAACTTGGTGTGGATGAACATATGTAAAATATAAATCTGGCAGCATGACATATACTTATTCGTAAGACCATAACTTTTTATAAAAAAATGTGTTTCTGAAATCTAAATACCTAGTTGGAAAGAAGACTTCTAGGGGTTTAATTTGATATAATATGTAGATATTTGGATAAGATTTTCTGGGTTGAAACACCTCTCAAAGTATAATCATATTCTGACTGCGAAAATAAGAACATAGTTGGTTGCATGATGATTTTAAATATGATTTTGAAAGTTAAAAACTTTTATAAAATTTTCTGGGTTATTACTAAAGTATGACTAAAGTTTTGTTGAAGTTTTAATATTTTTACACGCATATATATATATATATAGAGAGATAAACAATTTCAAAAAAAAAAATTACATGTTGGTGAACTTGGAATTCTGGAAAATTCTGTACAAACAGAGGAAGTGTGGGATTTTTAATAAATTAATGCCTTCGAATTTTTACATGGGACCAACTACAATATGTTTGTATGTGAGTTGGGTACCTTCAATTAAATTTTCAAGGATTTTGACGGTCATTTGAATGATCATTCACAATTTAAACCCACTGCTGTTCTAAAAATGATTTTATGAAAGAATTCACTCAAATTTTTGAATGGAAAATATGATCTTGAAAATAATGTCTTTTAAAATGATCAATTAAAGATTTTTGATATAAAATGGACTATAAACAAGTGTTAATATAAAGATATAAGAATATGGGATTAAAGTATATATATGTGTATGTTATGTATACATATGTAAGTCTTGTATCAAATGTAAATCCAAGAATTAGGAGGTTTGAAAATCTCTAGCATAATTTTTCTAGCCATGGCCAAAAATCTATACATAGTAATATAAGGTGGCTTTGTTGTTTTAATTTAATTCGTTAGCTTGATTATTAGACTTACATGCACGTTGCGGATAAAAGAAGTTCGCCTCGACAACGCGGAAACAAAGACTTTGTCTATCCGTCGAATTAGGTAAGGGGAGAAAGCTTGACGGATACCAAAATTATGGTAACTATGTACTTGTATGATTGGATTGCTTGATTTTATTGATATTGTTGTTTAATATGTAAAAGGTTGATTTGTTATGTGTGTGTGTGTGTGTGTTTATGTGCTAGTTTATGAAGTTGTTGATGATATGGATGTTTTAGAATTAGATGAATTTATATGATGACATGTTGAATTTAAATATGTGCTTAAAACGAATTATGTTAATTATGTTCTAAGTGCTTGAAGTTGTATTGATTGTTGTATAGTAGCCTAACCATTGGAATTAGAGCCCAACTCTTAAGCAAAGATAAAAGCCTTAATAAAACTTTACACAAGTTGAAAAATAAATGTTTTAAGTTGAAAAATATTTTTAGCGAAGGCAAATATTTCTCTAGGTTCAAGAGATTGAAGATAAATATTTTATTCACAGAATGTGAAAAGAGATCATTTTAGAAGATTTGAAGGATATTTTCTATAAAAGTCTTAAATTTTTGGAGACCATTTATGATAAAGAAATTATTTAAACACAAATTAAATTCTTGGTTCTTTTCCAAAAAGATTTAAAAAAAATCTCTATTCTTAAAAGAGGACTTTCTTTTCAAAGATAGGACTGTTGGAGTTTTATTATAAGGTTTTTTTTTAAAATGAATTTCAAAGGAAAAATGTTTTTCAAAAGAAGGTTTTATTGGAATAAAATATCCGATAACTTGGATGAGTTACGAAGTTTTGTTTTGGGTTTTGTATTTTCACCGAGTGAAAAAGATAAAAGTTGAAAAGTTGAACCTAGTAATCGAGACGCCGGGATACTAGTATTTTAAAAACACGTTGATCCATGATCCGTGTTACGTTGTTATGGACTATGTTCCAATGTACGCTATGGACTTGTTGCTCCATATACGTTGAGTTGAAACTTGGTGAAAATAATAAAAAGGTGAAAATTGTTTTCTACGCACCACAAAGTCTAAGGACTGATGCATAAGTCCGAGATCATTGTGATTAGACACTTTGGACGTGAAAGTCCTGTGTTGATGATAAAAGTTGCAAGATATTAAAAACGTTGAAAAGTTGTGAGCTTTGACTCTCGACGAAAGGAAAATATCAAGCACAAAGAAAAGCTGAAAATAAAATGATTTTCTCATGCATTTATTTTGGCAGACGTGCCTACGTTGTTTCGTGTGAATATCTGGAAGGGCCAGGTATTTCATGCTACGGTATTTCATTATGCCTTGATGGACAATGAAGTCCATTAGCCAGACGACCGTGCCTTATGTTGACAAGTATGCTATGGACATTCCACGCATGTTGCACAATGTGCCGGGAGTTTGGGCAGTGTAGTGGAAATTCATGTTGTGCCTTTAGGCAACCGAGCCCGACAGTTCATTTTTAAAGAAAGTTGAAAACTCCTAGTCTTGCATCAAAGTTGAATTTTTCATGAAAATCATTGTTTTCAAAGTTGATTGATGAATTGGTGTGATATATTATATTTAGTTTATTATTTCACGTGTTATAAATATGATGATATCTGTTGTGTATGTTGTTTGTGTTGCAAGTATGTAGTTTATCATAATTATCCATATATTGGTATCTCACCCTTATAATATATCAGGTTTTCCTGGTTCTTTGCTGTTGTACCTTGGTACACTAGGACAGGTGATGCCGAGAAGCTCCTGACCTCACTCGGGGATATTAATCCCGATCTTTGAAGAAGTGGGTGATTATTCCAATGGTAAGAACTACTGAGTTCCTTCCAACAGGTGTCTATTAGAACGACCAGCTTAGGATATTTCCTTTGGGTTGTGTGCGTTTTAGAGAAGTCGATATAGGCAGTTCTGAAAAACCTTGTGTAATTTTGTAACTTCAAGATGAAAGGTTATTTCATGAAATGTATATGCTGAGGTGCTATGATTTATAAATAAACTCCGTCTTTGTGTTCTAGTAAAATATAGTGTGATTTCATTTTAAGTGATGCGTGAATCATTTTCTGAGGTGAATCCTACAAAAGAAATATTTGACCCCCATATTTTCAGACCTATGAAGATAATAGAAGTTTTTTTCCGGAAGCAACCTCGTAAACTTTCTTTTAATTTATTTCCGTATGTGATTAGGAAGTAATGCCCAAGGGGGTGTTACATCTCTCACTCTCCCCACCTCCCATATTGTCTCCCTCCCCGCCCGTCGCCGAGTTCCCTCTACTTCTCGTCGAAGCTCCTCCCCTCGTTGTCGCAGCCTCGCTCCCTCTAGCCCTCACATTTCCATCCCATCGTCGCTGCATGTGTATCATTTTGTGGGTTTTTGTTGTAGATCTCCATGGTTTCCCCTCTCTCAAGCGATCTCCTTTGCTTCAATTAAAAAGAAGGTTCTAAGTATGACATATCTATTCAAGTTTCAACCTTTTTTTTGTTGAAAGTTTATTTTCTTTGAGTTTTTGTTGAATGTTTGATTTTTTTTTTCTTCTGGATTTTGTTTCTGTTCTATTAAACAATTCTTTCGTAGCATTCAGATCTTCGTATGTATATTTTTTGATTCTGGGTTTGTTATTGTTCGCATATTCTGTCTTCTACTCTTCATTATTAATTTTTTTTCATCTAAACCATGCAAACTCGCTCTTGCACCCACCGACCCTCCACTCGCCCAATGCGATGGTACAAATGGTCGGGAATGGGTTGGATATTTTGGACTTCAATTTTCATCGAATTGGTTTGTTTCGACTCGAAATTGACCGAACATGCCCGATGTTCACCCTTAATAATAATGGGCTGAGTTGTGACAGACACTACATGTCAGAAAGTCAACCGAAAAATATATTTGATCTGATTTCTATAATTTAAATTTATCTTAATTAGTTAAAATTAAGACAAATTAACAAGTCGGATTGAGCCTTAAATATCCCTATTTATTATTTCACTTTCAAAGTCATCATTGTTTTGGTCGGTCCAAAAAGCCTAATGCTTGAAATCACTTAGAAAAATGTCAACTGAATCAGCTAACACTTAATTATTGACTCATTTGGTCTATGATAATATACATTCTTTATTTTATTTTTTTTAGGTAAATGTTAGTATGTTATTTGTTATTTTAGTTTTTATCCTTTTCTAGGGTTTGAGTTCCAGACCTCCAACTCTTTATACCCTTAGCTCAAACCAGTTGAGCTATAACAAAATGTGATATTGACTCATTTGGTGTATGATAATATACATTCTTTCTTTCATTTTTTTAGGTAAATGTTAGCATGTTATTTGTTATTTTAGTTTTTATCCTTTTCTAGGGTTTGAGTTCCGGTCCTCCAACTCTTTATACCCTTAACTTAAACCAAAGTTGAGCTATAACAAAATGTTCTTTTGGCGGCAGCTTAATATGTCTTTTAGTAGCAATAATGATGGCCACAAAAATCTTTACCAACAATTAAATATTCGAGTGTCGATAAAAGTATTCATGGCAATTTGGTGATTGTCGGTAAAAACTCAATTATTTGCCTGTAAAGTCAATAGTTATAGCGGCAATTATTTTGGTTATTTTAGTGACAATTAAATATGATTTTTGAATTGACTTATAAGCTCATTTATCATCTCTTTTATTGCTATAAAAGTTCTAAGTGGCTTTTTCCCAACAATTACTATTGCCATGAAGTGTTAAGATGATTTGTCACTCAAATTATGCATGGTTCAATTAACAAAAGTTTTAGTAGCAATAATATTTTATCTTAAATAACTTAAATAACAACATACAAATGTTCCAAATGAATCATTCTTGGGACACCCTAAACTCGAGTCATCACATGGTTACCCATTTGCGGAAATAAAACTTAATTTGCTGGTTGCTTTGGAAAATAATGTTTTCTCAATGTTTATCTTTTCAAAATATGGTGATAAAATTTTTTCCTTTTTTTTAACCTCATAACATCAACAACATAATCGAATCACACTTAAATACATAATGTATATAAGTCGCACAACTATACTTGCCTCATAGGCTTTCACACTTAAATCATAATCAGTTTTATCCTCAAAACACAATATATCGTAATAGGACCTAAGTCGGTCGTAAGTAATTCAATGGGACACTACAACCAATAAAACAAAGAATCGGCATGCCTCGAACTAGACAAACTTTCTTCTTCTTGTAGGGATCATACTCCTTGTAAGACTTTGATATGGTTGTAAGGGTGAGACGCCAATATATGGATTTACCACAATAACTAAATGTGCAACACAAAAGAAGGCACATACACATATACATGTTTATAACAACATACTCATTAATATCATAGCATCTCGTTTATCAATGGGTTTCACACCCCAAACGTCAACGTTGGAAAACTATGCATGAACACTTCAATACATCATATAAACATTCATACTTAATCTCATGAGATATCTCAAACCTCGTGATGAGTTGATCAGACTCGATTGTTACTGCGGACACGCCCACAGCACACGGCCAAAACCCATCGCACACTGTCCAACCTCGTGGCACAGTGATAACATCGTAGATGGGGTCTCATTGTCCAAACCCCGGGCACAATGAGAACATCGTTGGTATGATCTACCCTGACGCCGCAAGGTAATCACTCGTTTGATCATGGCACGTCTGCCAAATGCATGCAAGAAAACATTTTGTTCTCAACACTTTTCTTTGTGCTATATCTTTATTTGTCAAATCTCTCAAAAGCTTACAATCCATCATCGTTTCAAACATCGAATGCTCTCAAAAGCATCATCGTTTCAAACATCGGATGCTCTCAAAAGCATCATCGTTTTAAACATCGGATGCTCTCAAAAGCATCATCGTTTTAACATCTTTACAACTTTTATTAACAACACAGGACCTCAAAGTCCGAGTGCTCAATCAAAGCCCCTAGACCGTTGCAATCGATCTTAGGTTCGTGGTAATAGAAAACATCTCAAAACGTTTTAACTTCTTTACGTAGATACCCAGTCTACAACACAACTAACCTTAATACCCTGACGTCTCGGTTATTAAGTTCCATATCATCGTTTTACATCATTTTTGTCTGTGAAAAACAATCCAAAATAAGACAACATCTTAAGAACACTAGTACCCCGACATCTCGGTTACTAAGTTCTATATCATTATTCACATCATTAAGTAAAACTCATTTACCGAAAATCCTTTCTACTTGAAATTCGTTTATAAAACGTCAAATCATAGAAAATCCATTTTTCCTTTGGAAACACATTTTTTTTCCAAAATAACGTCAAATCATCAACAACTTCTTTTTACTGAAACTTCAACTCTAATAAATCAATTTAGATTAAATCTCTTCTCAAAATAAGTACTGTTGTTTTTAAACTTTCACCGTAAATAATTTCGAAACTTGTCATTGTTTATCATTTTCCAAGAAAATGTTTTTAAAGTCAAACATTGACTTTGACTTTGACTTTTTTTTTATTATTTTTTTTATAAAGTATTTTCGAATATTAATTTCACAAAATAACTATTTATAATATTTCGGAATTTCTTGCGTAAAAATTAGCAGTACAAAAAAATTTCACTAATTACGCTCTCACCGTGACTCATAAATTTCTTTTACACTAATAAATCATTAAAATAATAATATTTCTCAAAACTCATTATTTTTCCAAAATAATAATTTCCACCACTATTATATTCCAACATTCCCCATAAAACGTTGAATATAATTTTCACAACTCATTAAAGCTTTTATCTGATTAATCGGTTGTGCACTGACCACTGTCTGGCATCTCAAACAACATTCAACATTCAACAACATCATCAGGATTATATCACCAGGTAGATCATGCATCATAACAACATAATATACAACTGCAGATAATTAAATAAATTAAAAGCAGATCAATCACCGATATACGGATAAACAACACAGCGTAAACAACATAAACAAATAACCACAACCACATATAAATCATATCAACCACGCTAAAAGTAAATAGTTATTGAGAAAATCCCTCAAGTAAGCTCCCCTTACCTCTTGAAGCTCCTTAGTGAAATTAAAAGAACTCTGTTGGTTGTCGGAAACCCTCGTACATCGTAGAACAATTATCCTTCAACAACACATCCAAACAACCAATCAAAACAAGCAAAACAAACACCTAATCCTCTCTAATAGGTCACGGTCTCCTAGGGTTTTGTGGCTCAAAATCTCCAAATTTGCTTAAGTCATGGATTTATGATCCTAATATACTTAAGGAAATGGATTAAGGCTAAACAACAAAGTTAAGAATCAAAACCATCAAGTGTTCATAGCTAGGGTTTCGGCCTTAATGAATCCAATAGGTTAAAGTTTGATTTTTGATCTTCTACATACTTAAATACAAGAACTATCAAGATACTAGAAGATTGAATCATGAATCAAGACATGAAAATGGAACAAAACCCATGAACATCACTTTTCAATGGATTCGGACCAGTCCAGAAATCAAGGAAAAAAATTTCTCATGATCATATGCTTCTAGATGATTAAAATAGAGATGATTATAAGATCATAGCAATTGGTTTCATGTCAAAAGGATTTTTCTAGAATTAGTTATGAATTTTCAAAGTTCTAGATCTAGAAACTTAAAAGTGATGAACATAGATGAAATAGACTTTGAATCATGAAAATTATTAAAGAACATAGACATGATTAAGGAAGAAGAATAGGATTCACCTCTTGAAGATCAAAGACAAGTGAAATCCAAGGACTTGCTTCACAAAGTGATGCTAAAAGCTTATGAACTTATGAGTTTTTTTGAACAAAAGGCAATAGGAAGAAAATGAAATGTGAGGGAGGGTATTTATAGAGGTGTGGGCTGCGCCACTTTGGAGGATTTAGTAGAAAGGAGGTGGCTTCTCAAAGGATTTAAGTGCAATTAATTCCTAGGGACCATTTTGCAAAAATCCAAAAGTATAGGGACTATTTTGCAAAGATTCCAAAAGTATAAGGACTATTTTGCAAATTGCCAATAGTTTGAAATGATGACCATGTGCAACATTTAATGTGTTCACATGTGACTCATCTTGTTGAATTTTCTTGAGACTTTTTGGGAAGAATCTAGAATACCTTGGAGTATGCTAGATTTGTGTGGAACTTTGGAGAACATGGTGGAACATTGTGGAAGCTTCAAGAATTAACTTGGCTCATCCAAGTTAAGGGCAGCCCCTACTCCTTCTTGGGCTTGAGCATGGGCCTTGGAAATTTGGGCTTGGATTTAATTATTTCGGCTCACCAAAATGCTTAAGACATAAACATGACATAGGAAACTTACATGATTTCTAATGGGCTTCATGAAATTTAATCCATGGACAAGGAATTTGGGCTTTAAGGCCACGGTCCACTAATGGATTAGGAACAAGGATTCTGGCCCAATTCACTAAGAAAAACATAGGAACTAACTTAGGGCCCAAAGTGCCATTAATAGAAAGTTCAAGGACTAAAGTGCAAAATCCATAAATTGCCACTTTAACCTTATAGAATCCTCTAGACTCAAAAGTGTGACTCATCCCCATGAATCATATCAAAATTCTCAAATAACCACTTTTTCTGCTCTTGGAAACTCCGAAATTCATTCCGTCGTTCACCTGATTACGTATTTCGCCCGTAAAACGTAAATTATTTCATTTTTTTATGAAATAATTCTAAAAATAAAAAATTGTAGGAAATAAAATAAAAATCTTAAGTCTTTCGTTCACGAATTAAAATTAGGTCTTTTGAGCAGTATAATTATATTGTCAATGAAATTCGCGGGCCGGGATTCGCCTGCTGCAAATATAGTATTTTAATTTTTACGCTAAATTCTTCAAAACTTCCAATATCGTAGCAAATACGATAAAAACATTTTTCATCTCGTTCATGAAAAAATATAGGTTTTCTGAGCAGTAAACTTTTACTGTCAGTGAAAACGCAGACCGGGTTCCGTCTGAATTTTCAACCCAAAATTTCATCGTAACCCAATAATATAAAGCATGATATATAAATGATAGGGGTTTACCCAAAATCATTTTTGAGTCTCGGATAAAAATATATATTTATATATTTATTCTTCGATTTTAGGTAAACAAAATCGGGGGTGTTACAATTCTAAAATTCATTCAAGAAAAAATTTATTTCATTAAATCCATAACAAAAAATAACTATCAATCATTAATTAACTTCACAAGTATTATCAACAAAACATAAAAATACACCACTTGAATCTAATAACTAGGGTAATTTTAAGTCCATTAACTATGAATAATAAATCAAGAGCACATGATTATCTTTCAATCTCATCCATTCAAAACAAAACAATTGAAAGATAGCTAAACCTTTAATTGAAATAAGCACAAAAAGCACATCACGCATGAGAAGGAATATTCAAAACTAGAAAAATATATTAATTAGAAATTAAATGTCATTAAACTCAGTCAGACCAGCCAGTTCGACCATTTAACCCAGGAACTGACGATCTGGCCGATCCGAGCCATTCATTGGATCGTAAATGTAAGCAACCTAGTGTGACCCGGACGATTTTGGAAAAATTGGTGAGCCGGTCGGTCATGCAACGAGAAAAGGGACGAAAAACATTGTAGGGGTTTGAATGTGCGCACTCACAATTAATGCTCTTGCAATTTAATCAACCGAGATGGCTTAAGGGGAATATGTGATACATTTTTTATTAGATATAATTTTACAGTATCAATACAAAAAAGGATTTTATCAATTAGCGCTCGAACGATACTAAAAACACAATCTCTCCATATCTTAAAAACATCATTTCTCAATATAAACTTCTTTTTATTCCTTAACCAGGCTCCTGGTTATCATTCGTCAAAAAAAAAAAAGTGAAAAAATGGTGATACGAAAGGTCCGATTATTAATTTAGGATAAAATTACAATGACCTTCGTTGGTGTTTGACTTAATTATATTTGACATTTTTTTCCAGAAAGACTAAAATAAACTTTTTTATCTTTTATGGTCAAAATTTATTTTGATCTTTTATCTTTTAAAAGATTCATTTTAGTTTTTATCTTTTTAATGTTACATGATACTATCCTTCTCGTCATCTCCTTTACAATGAAAACTTCGATGTGGCATGTAACTCTGTTTAGTCATCCTTCGTGACGGGTTAAGGGAAACTATGTCGTTTCATAACTATCTGAAAATGTATTTCACCTTATTTTATTTAACAAACTTAAAGAATTTACTTGAGGGATGTGCTGGTTGGAGAGAAAGAGAAAGAAGCCGTCCATTGCAAAGGAGAGGAAGAACTTGGGTTGAGTTTGTCCACTTCGTTTGTCCATGTCAACTGTCACTAACGTTGTTTGTAAGGGAGATGACCGAAAGGACTTTTTTGTGTAACGTTAGAGAAGTAAATGAACAAATGAATTACCAAAAGATAATCAAAAACTATAACAAATTTTCTTTAAGGTTTATGTTGTCATTATACTTATCTTCCCTAAAGCCCTCACATGTGATTCATTTAAAATTAGGAAAGACAAATGTATTTTTAAAATAAAGGGTGTATGATTTTATTTAATCAAACTTTAATGAACTCTTTAACAAAAAATTAAATTTGTTTTTGATCGTTAAGGACTTAAGGCCCCGGAGTGGTCCATCGCAAATTTTTTTTTTTTTTTTTTTCACCTCAAAAAAGCTAATGGACAATCCACGCGCTTCAGGTGGCAGGGGTTATGTATAAAAATTGGATATGAGCGGGTCACCCGCTAGTGGACGCAGGAAAGGTTGCCGGTTGCCGGTGCACGTGGAGGAATATCAAAGCTCATGCCAATTGGATTGGCCGTCTGATCTTTTTCATTGAACGAATTCCGTGAAGTGGGTCCCTTCTAAGACGCTCTCGTGGGCCTTCCCGAACCTACTCGATTTGGATCCGAACCACCGATTTGAATTTTTTGAACGTTACGGGAATGCTCTTGACTTGTGCAAATTCACAACTATGCTATCCTCCTTGTCTTCTTATTCTTGATTCTTAATACATTGGATCCCTCCTTGTTCGTGCCTCCAATCCAAAGTGGTTAAATTTATGATTTCCACATTAAAGGTTTCGTGACTCAATATTCCATCTCGAGTCTTGCCAGTGGTGGAGCCGGGCCTTGAAGGTTAGAAAAAGTACTAATTATTTTAAAATTTATAATATATTTTATTTTTGATATATCATCGTAATTAGCCTTCTCTGACTTAACATGATTTCAGGGATGTCCCATAAGTTTCGATCTTTTAGACCGGCTATGAGATTATTTCTAATCGACCGCTTTAGGTAAGGAATTGACACTTAATTTTCGTGATAACCTCATAACTAGAATATTTGATGATTCGAACTTGTGTTCTTCTTGTTATGGGCAGAGATGTTTTACCACTCGATCAATCCTTGATAGGTAAATCTTATGATATAAATTTATTAAAGATAGTATTATATACATGTGTACTGCTTTAATCCAATAATTATTAGCAGGTAAAAGTTAATATTTTAGAATAATACTATAACAATTTTCTCAATTGTTGGAAGGTGTTAGTTAACTTAATTGATAAAGATGTGTATAATTGTGAGGTATCCAGAATATGTCACTCACGTTGCCTCAACAAAAAAAAAAATTTATCACTCACGTCTTTACTCTTTACTTTTTACATGAGTGAAGTTTGACATGAGGTTTTTATTTTCCTAGTGTATAATTGTATATGCATTGGTATGTGTATAAACCAGATATGGACAAAAATTTACTTGTTAAAATCTGCAGGGTTTTTCTATGTTTCCTAATCTTTTGGGGGAAAAAATTCTCAACTGTTGAATCGTGTTAGGTGTTATGTTTTAGTGGATTAATATAAAATATAGATAATACTCTTCTGGTATGTAACTTTTTTTATTTCAACTTTAGTGAGCAAAGCCTACGAGAAGAACTTTATTGACTTGTTTTGAGAAGGCCACAAGCAATTGATGATGCATTGCATTTCACAAAGTTTGCTTTAATTTCATCATTATAATTTTGATGCCTGCGAAGGTAATTGTTTTTCAACAACCATTTCACTAACCGACAATGAACGTCTACCAAATGGTGTGGTTGCATGACCAATTCATTTTCACGTTACTACTAGATGGAATTATTAGATTACAATATACAATGCTAAATTTGTGAATGCTTGCTTTGAACTTGCTCAAGGTCAAGGCAATATTGGTACGTGGCAAATTCTCTAGTCTTAAATTTTTAAAACTTTATACATATATCTTAATCTTATGTGCCTTCTAGTTCAATAAAAAAATATTAATTTTGTACTGTTGGGATAAAAATTTAAATTATTATTTCATTATATATATATGTGTGTGTGTGTAAAGATGTATATTGAAAGATAATTATTATTAAATAGATACTTAGAATGAACTTTTTTTTACAAAAGAAAATGAACCTTTAATAACATATTAATACATGATTTAATGATTGTTTTCAAAATTTTAAGTTAAAATTATTTTTTTATTTATTTATAAAGTCACATCCTTTCCATATTATGGTACATAATGTGGCACTGTGTAAATTTGACGCGTTGTGACATGTACTAATTCAGTTAACATAGGCATAGTTAATCTCTTCGCATTAAGTAGCAAAGACGACTAAACGTGCAGGGGTGATTTTGTCATTTGAGTCTCAGCCATAAAGCCAAAACGAGCAACTTGGCGCTACAAGCCTACAAGCTCATATATATATATATATATATATATATATATATATATATATATATAAATATATATATTTTTTTTTTTTACGTAGCTCGTATTATATAACGGTTTAGACCATTCTAACTGTTATGAGACTAATATTTCATTCGATTAATTGAATGGGTTCTCGCCCCTTCCATCGAAGATGAGCTTTCTAGATTGAGATTCAGAGGGATCTCTAGATTCTCTTCCTAAGATGGATAGTTGCTTCACAATACTATAGTCTCGTTAGAAGGACCTACTAAATTCTTATATTTTGAATCAATAAGCAAAATGATAATTGTGAAATACAAAGTTAGGCCTGATTCCATAGGTGGTGTTTTGTGGATGAGCATTAACGAAGCAGACAAACCCAACCAAACCAACTCCCAACTTCTCTTAACAGAACTTTTTAGATGTTACGGATATTATTTCGGGATTGATTTGACTCAGCTTGTATAAGTGATCGATAAAACAAAAATGTAAATAAACATTCACTTTCTCACTCCATCGATCTACAGACAAATTCAATATAGAGCGTTTAAATTCATTATTTTTAACCTCAAAGGATGGGTTTAATTTTTATTCCACCAACAGGCAAGAGATGGAACTTCACTCTTCTTCTTCTCCATTATTTTATTTTTTAACATATGGATCTCTTATCCGACGATTCATGATGTTGAGTCTCAATCTAGTTTTCTCTACGAGGTAAATATAAATCCTTTTATAATCGCTTCATAGAGTCCAGATTTTTCCACTGTGGATTGGGCGTGTCCATCTCCTTTATCCCAAATTTTTGTAATCAAAAAAACAAAAAGGGGATCATCTCAGTGATTGTGACATATTAAGTGACTGTCATCATGTCATGACTCTTAAATTATACGCTTAAATTAGTTTAACAATAAAAGGCTACGTCTACAACCAATATAACCAAAGTTTTAAGGACATGGTCATGCTGGAAACACTTTTTTATACATGCGGCATTCATGTCTTGAATCTTTTTTTTATGAAATCCTTAAACTGGAAACTTGGAATAAAAGAGAAGAAAATAATGTGGGGAACGATGGTAACCTTCATGTGCACAAACCGATTTTTCATATGAAGTTGGTGGATGGATGAGGACAGGTTCATGAGTCTCAATATGGAACAGTAAAAACGGAGCACATAATAATCATAATAATGCAGATCATTCATGATTGATGGTTAGCTACTTGATAATCACCAAAATTATATTATCATGTAAATTATGAACAAATGTTTTTTTATTTTATTTTTTATATCTCAGATATAATATTTTGTTAGAATCTATGAGTACTGTGATTAAATATTAATATATATCATATATAAATAATAATTAATATATTATAGAGTTTAATTTCTATTACGTCAGGATAAAGATTTTTCACCGACAGCCTAATTGAATCACGAAATTGTGACTTTTAAGATGGTTAGGATAAGAATCAAAGGTTTGTGATGTGTCAATTTATGATTAGTTGACGGTGTAAAAAAACTTTACACTGTTAGTATATATTAATTAAATTCTATATTATATACAAATGTACATAAAATATTATATATATATATATATAATAATCAAATAAGCAACATTGTATATATATAGTACAAGGGATACCCTAAAATTCATATACAAAGTCTTGGATACAATAATAGATTACAACAGATCAAGCTGTAATACATATGCCACTAACCAACACAATTATCCGGGCTAATACACCAATCGGAGAAGGAACAAGAAGCACCCTTTGATCTAGCTATAACCAGCTCCAAGAGCAAACCTTAATCCTATCCAATAACAAAATCATGTCTATATTTCTATTATCAAAATCCAGCCACCTTTCCTTGGCCTATTGAATGCCCTTTCAAACTGAACAAAAAAGGAGAGTATCGAACCTATTGGTGAAAATATGCCTGACCATATGAAAATATTCTTCCACAAAATATCAATGAATGGGCATAAAAGAAAAAGACGAGAACTATTTTCTATACGTTATTTACGAAAACACATAATAAATCGCTATTTTCATCAATAATCCTCCTACGGGATAGATTATCGCCGTAGGTAACCTGTCAAGTAAGAGCTGCAAGAGAGAATCACCACCTTAAGTGGTGCTAGGCTTTGAAATAAAAGGTTGAAAGCATTTTCCTCCTCCCAATATTGTTGTACATCTGAATCAAAGAAGAAGAAAGGAAAACATATGAGACTTCACATTAAATTCATCGAGAGGAATGTAGTTTCCAAATCCAAGAATCCATCCTATGATATAACACTAGGGGGTTGATAAGATTTAGAAACTCCTGCAGATGCCCCTTCCTCCCACGCAAAAAAACTTCGCCTCCACCTAAAATCCCACAACCAACCATCATCTCAAATTCGAGATACTACCATTTTGTGATAAAGAAATGGGAATAAAGCCTTGGAAAGAGATCTTGCAGTTGAGCACCCTAGCCAAGTATCTTTCCAAAACCCCTAATTGTGTAATATCCACGACCTGCTCTATGGATTGATGAGTGACCCCACGAGACCAACACGGGTCTTTTGGAGCTTGCTTCCTCACTCAAGCTTCGGAAAACTTCGGTCAGTCTCCATCCCAATCGTTCCAAGTCAGACACGGCATCCGGTGGTTCTTAGGTGATGGGCTCCAAAACAAGATGCATCTTCTTTTTCGGAAGCCGTCATAAGAACTTCGCGATTAGCGTCTTGACTTGGAGCCGACATGGGATGGGTGACCTCTGGGGAAGATTTCCTAGGAAGCGTGAGTGAAGACAACACGCTGAAAAACCCGTGTTGTTTAGGACAATCATCAATCCATAGAGCACTCAGATTGATGTTATAAATTTACTTCCATCACCCAATCTTTACCTCCCCTCCCCCCCCCAAAAAAAAAAAAAAACCAATCACCCTCCATCGCTCTACATTTACCAATAGAACACAAATCCTTCCACCATAAGCGTAACACCCGCTTTTCGTTAAGTGTTTTCTTAAGTTGTTTCGTTAAGTTATAATTGTTGGCTAAGGGCTTAGTAGGATTTTTGGATTAAAGAGTCCCTACGGTATATGAGCATCAAATGGTCATTATCCAACATCCGTCTTAAAGATTGAAGCGTGTTTCAATTTTAAGTTGAGCACGTCGTGCTCAATGTACGGACCACGCCCTCGCTGATGCTAAGTCGAAAGATGACCGTGCTTATTGAGGAGCACGACCGTGCTTCGGGGGTCGTTTATAAATATTGGCACAATGATCGGGGTTGTGTTTTTAACCACTGCTTTTGGCGATTGTTGCTATCCTAGTGCGGTTGTTATTGTGCCAATCCATTTTTCCTTCATACTCGGTGCAATCTTTGAGTATTGGAAGCCTTTGGACGTCGATGGCGTCTGTGTTGGTTTAGAGGTAATGGTTCCTTCCTCTTTTCAAATTGCCCCCTTCGTTTTTGGTTAAGAAACGATCAATGATGTTTCTGTTTGGTCAAGGCTTATCATCGGGGTGAGCCATTTTGGATATTCGAGGACAGGTTCTTTGTTAGGTGTGGCTAGAGCTACCTTCAATCCGGTATGGGGAGAAGGGTAGTGTATTCATAGGCTTGGGGTTGGAGTAAAGTAAATGGGTTCCCATAACCTTAGTTTGATGCATGCTATTGTATGATTTTAAATGCCTAAATGCCTATGTTGATGATATGTTTTGTTTAGTGTTAAATGCCATGTTATGTATTTCATGTTCGTTGATCGAGCCTCCGGCTAGTCTAGTTTATAACTAGAAAAACGTTAGCTTTATGCTAATTTTATCTCATTTTCATCCAATTAAAATTGATTGTCTTTAGCGCATTTTGAGTCCAGAAGTATTTTAGGTTAATTTAGTTGATTGAGAATTCGATAAACATATGCTATTTCTTGTTTCGAGGTTAATAAAAGTGAAGCGATTCTGGGTTCTGCCCGGGAACCGAGCGTGACTATTCCAGTGCAATCCTCTGTCTCGCCTCACGCGAACATGACTCGCCTCGCTAGTAATCCAACCTTGGGAAGACCGAAGCCATCACGCTTATCCATGTTGAAGGTCACGGGCGTTACAGTTTGGAATTTGAAGAGTCTCACCTCGCGAATGATCGGCTACTTCTCAAGGGGCCAAACACGCAAAGACTTTTTCGCATTATTCGCCTCGCAGGGAGGCTGCCTCGCTGGCTCGCCAAACATGAAGATTGTTCGCATTATTCGCCTCGCGAAAAGTGTGCTTTGCCTCGCGAGTTCATGGATCGAAAATGTATTTAAGCTTGTTTGAAGCGGGCGAGGAGTTTTAGCTTTTTGTCTTTTGTTTTCTTTTAGTTTAGATAGCTGCGTTATTTTTTGTTATGGAGAGCTAGTCTCTAGGATTAGTCTCTTTGTAATTGGTTTTCATTTACACTTGAGGTTAAGTAATTCTGTTTTCAATTGCTTTTCTCTTTTCAATGCGATGCTATATGTTTGTTTGTTTTAATTCGAGGTGTATAATGTTTGTTGATTCATTTCGGTGATGTTATGTTCCTATACTTAATCGCGTTTGTTTAATTGCGTGTGTTCGTTCATTTCGTTTAGTTCATGAGGCTTAACGTTTGTTCAGTCAGGAATAGGAACATATATCTGTATTAGTGATTTCGTTTGTTAATTGTTGCTACAATAGGGGGTTAGAATCTGTTTAGGAGCTTGGAATTATGTGAACCAATGATAGTGGAAAACTGAGCAGTGGGTTAATCGCTTTTTTGGCTATTTGATATTTACTTGGTTTTTATTGCTCTTTTTTACATTTTGTTTTCTTACTTGCATTCAATCCAACCCCCCCCCATAAAAAAATGATTTTACTGTTAATAATAGCAACCTAGAGTCCTTGTGAGACGATATCGAGTTGTCGACTCCTGAGCTACATTTTTATAAAACCTTCGCTTTTTTGTACGTCTTGTATCATGCGACCATTCGTATTGGCTATTGTATGGTATGTGGTCATGATGAACTGCGATATGTTTATAGTTGTTGATATGTTGGTTGAATGGTTGATGGCATAACTGTTATGATGTGTTGAATGTTGATAAGATATGTTAATTGGTTAAATTAGGTTTTAAAAGCGATTTAGAAATTAATGGGTTGAATGCCACTAGAAATTTGGTTAGAGTTTAGGACTTGTTTACGTAGTGAACAGTCTCTTGCACATTAGGCCAGCCGGCCAGATGCTCCCAGTTGGTCTGGATAATGGTTGTGCTTGAACACGGCAATAGTGTTCGTGATACGCGTGCATAATAAGGAGCACGATCGTGCTTCCCTCATGATAGCACGGCCGTGCGAGGATCAGCACGCATCTTCCCCTTCGACGACCGAAACGTGATTAAAGGTTTTTAAAGGGTTCTACATTGATTTCCCTATGATGATAAGATGACTTAATCATTCAATGTTTCTAATTAGATAACTTGGTTAATAATTAATGAAGATGGTTAAAGAGATGAGATGGTGAGATGTGCATAGGTTAAGTTGGTACGGTGGGTTCCCGCACGTTTTTGATATTGTACCTTGGTGGTACAGGTTTGCCCCCGGGACCTTCTGGTTGGGTCTAGGTGTTGCAATCAATTCGATGTGGTAGATTCCGATGGTAAAGGTTTGCGGTGGATTAGTGCGGTCGGTTACTGCTTTGTTATCTTCGGTTGATCCCGTTGGAGTTGGGTGGTGGCGGTTTGCCATTGTTTGTTGTTTGCTCATGCATCATTGGAGATGTTGTTGTTGGGGGATGTTCGGCATAGGGAGGTCAGTCCCCTGATGCGACGATTTGGCCATCACGGTAGGGAGTAGATTATCCGTCTTGCCCCGTGATGAGGCATCCATGGTTTGATGTATTGGTATCCAAGGAGAAGATTCTCAATGTGGATATGTAACCCTAGATGATTCATCATTTAGTGGATCCACTGCATTGTTGGGTAGTGAAGTAATGTTGCATTGCGCATAGCATACTTGTTGTCATGTGGTGATGATGGTTGTTGTTGTGATATTTATCATCCGATGTATGATTATGATGATGCTGTGTTTGCTTGTTTACTCTTCTACCTCCTTTGCTATTATGTTTACATGATTCTACTCCCAATTATTTGTTTGTTTTGTTTTGGCACGATTGACATTACGAGAGGATGATGAACGCCGCCGGAAAGGAGTGACTGCGAGGAGCCACGACCATAGTTAGGGATTGTTCTTATGTTCGATTAGTTAGTGTTTAGTTTGTGTTTAGATGTTCAGGAGCAGTTATACAGCTCTGAGTCTTGACATGGGGGTTGGGTTGTTATGTTTTGTGTTTTCTTTGTTTAAACATATTTATTTTCAGTTGTAGAACTGGTTCATGTAGGACTACTCTCCCCGTGAATGAGCGGCTTTATTTTATCCGCATATTCACTTGATTAATTTTATTAATTGCTTATCTTAAAGTTCTTATAACATCCGGTAGAAAGGGTGTCACATTTGTAGTATCGGGGAAACCAGTTCGGTCTGTCCAGGACGTGGTATGAGTTTTGTTTGGTGAGTCTGTTGTGTGCTCTAGTGAGAATTGTCTATACTTGTATAGACTGATGATGCTTTAAGTTAGTTGCAGTAGATTTTACCGCAAGTTTCTGTATCTAGAGTTGCGTTGGACATGTACCAGAACTAATAGCGGTAGGGATACCGCAATCGAGGTAAATGCGGTGCATTAACAGACAATGTTATCCGAGATGAGTCAACGAATGACAGCAATGTTGGGCCCGGTAAGTTAGGGACTAGATAAGATTTGGACGAACAACCTCCGGTCGTTCCAGGCGTATGATGCGGAAGGAGCTTTGCTGTGGTTTGAGGAAAGCGAGAAGATCTTTAGGCGATGGTTACCTGTGATCATCGAAGCTCATCTTTGCTACCTTGATGGTGAGGCCCCAGGCATTGGTGGACATGCTCAGACAGGGATGCGGTGAGTTTAGAGATGAAGAATTCACACAAATGATTTTATCTGGTTCACTTCTCTTTGAACCGAGGCTCGTCCAGTCCCTTCTACGAAGGTTTTATCACTATTTCTCAAAATAGATTAGTAAGTATTCAACTTTCTCCGACTTACTAGCATTCCTTTCCTTACAGCCTCTCAGGGCTCTAAATCTAACAAAGAGATTTAACTTAGATCTTCTTAACTCACTAAGTGTGAGGATAGAAAAGTTTAAGATCTGTTGAATATTTTCTGTTGTTCATACTAAATATTCGGCTTTGCTTTTCGAAAGAATAAAAAAGAATAAACTCTTTCTAAATATTGTATATCTGAGGATATTCTTGGCTAGCAAAAAAATATTTGATTCGGAGTCTCCTTGTTACTTCTCCTTCTCTTGAAAAGCTTCGGGTCATTTTAATTCCCCGTTTAGAGATATCATAATATCCGTTGTGGTTGAAGACTTGAGCGTGAGAAAGGTTTGAAGTGCCTTATTGGTTGTCGAGGGGTAGTACAAAATGGAGGCTCGGCTGCTCCGAGCCTGCGGCGAAAAAGTTTTTCCTCCTTTTGTACATGTCAACTTTTCCGAGTCATAAAGTTGTGACGCTATTTCCAAGACTTTTCATTTCCTCATTGTACTGTTTGCTTTTTGTATTTCCCGATGGTACTATGATTTTCTCAAAGGAAACATAACCGGAGGATAAAACAAATGGGAAGAATAAATATTCTATTGGAATAAATATAGCCATTTGAAATAAATTGAGAACCGGTTGCATTTATTCCCTTGGAAGACGTGTAGGAGATAGAAACTGTCTACTCAAAATCTCCGTCTACTCGATTGTTTGTGAGACTAAGTTTGTTCACTCCTTCTATTCGGCTTGTCTCGGCGTGTCATATCCTGCGATTCTCATTTTTTTCGAATTGCATATCTTGGTGGTAATTTTGATTTTCCGTCCGTGGCATGGCAATTCAAGCTCATCCTACTTATTATTTTATTTTTCCGTCTTTTTATTCTGTGACAAAATTCGTCTTGGCATATGTGAACACGTCTACTTGAAATTTTATCCTCAATTTCGTGCTGTAAATAAACAAAGTAAATTTTCCAAACATTTTTATCAACTCGTCTATTCGTTGGATGTGAATTATATCGGTCAAACTAAATGAAACTTTATCCAGGTAACTTATATGATTAGAATAATCTTCTAAAAAGGTGAATAACTTGTTTTAGATCTCAACTAACACTTTGTCAATAAATTTAATCCTTTTGTTAACATCAAAACTTAGAGATTAATTAAATCGAATCACTTTGGTTCCAACGGTGTTCGAGCGAGAGGTTTGCGGAGAAGTACTTTCCGAGCGGATATCAGGACAAGAAAGGGATGGAGTTCTTATCCTTGAGGCGAGGATCGTTGTCGAGTTGGTGGGTATGCAGCCCCAGTTTTGAGAGGCTGCGAGTCTACGGTCCTTATCGGCATGAGATAGATGATGGATTCCAAGTGCATCAAGTTCGAAGCAATTTGGACTCAGGCTGAAATCAAGCGAGGCCATCGGCCACTCGGGAGATCGAAGTTTTCAGTTTGGTCAACAAATGTCGGTTATGAGGATGCCTAGTCGATTCGGAAGTTGGCAAGTTTCGGATAGTGAGAGTAGCAAGAGGGTGACGGAGAGATAAAGAGGCAGCAATGGTATGCCCAGGCAAGCAAGTGCCCCCAGCAGAGTGGCGGTCGATTCGCGGATAAATTGACCGGTTCTCATGCCCCCAGGACTATGAGGTGTGGTAAGTCGCGAGCCGCGGATCGATACGTCGAGTTTAGGGAATCGGTATGAGCGCCCGGTGTGGCAAGTCGGGTCATATCGATCGCGAGTGTGCGCAGAAGGAGACAACGCCGAGCCTCCAAGCACTTTAGCGAGAATGCGAGTCCCGGGCCAACGGGGTAAGACCATTAAGGAAAGTCTTTACTCTTGGTGGGTGGAAGTGTAAGTCGATGACTTGATCCAGGTACATGTTTTATTGATGGAACTCGATTGAATGTATTGTATGACTCGGTGCTACTCACTCATTCATATACGCATGATAGGGTCAAGTAAAATTGCACCATTGCCTTTCTTAGTATGATTTAGCATGTCGCTTTATAAACATACATGTTTCCACGTCTTACTTGTCTGCGCTTGTCGTATAGTCATAAATGATAAAACCTTTGTTCTTAGATCTTGTGTGCCTCTAAAAGACCTTGATATTATTCTTGGTATGCCCTTTGGTAATCTTCGAGCCATGTTTTTTGAACTATTTTGATAAAGCCTGATTTTGGAACTCCCAGTAGGTCTAAGAATCTGGGACACTCTCTGCCATTAAAGTCAAGCTTCGATGAAAGATGAAGCCCAGTGTACATGATGATAGCTTCCACAGAAGTAGAAAGGCGACCCTCACGATGTTGCCGGCTTGCTTGTTGTAATTTTCTTGAAGTGTTCAGGATGTTTACATAACTTACCCCGAGAGAGAGAGATATTGAGTTTGCAATAGACTTAGTACGCCTTGGTCAATCTCAGCACCCTATAGGATGTCTCCTCTTGGAGCAAGCTAAGTTGAAAGAAGAGTTGAAGGACATGATGAAAAAGCGGAGTTCATTAGGCTAGTGTGTCTCAGTGGGGAGCACGTAGTTTGTTGGTGAAGAAGAAGGATGCTAGTATGAGGTTGTGTGTCGGCTATCGCGAAAGCTCGACAAGGTGACCGTAAAGAATCGATATCCTCACACAGGATCGATGATCTCGCGGTCGATTGATGGCGTTGCGTCTTTTATAAGATAGACTTGAGAGTCGGTACCATCGTAATGGGTTAAGTGCGAGGACATCCAGAAGAGCGGTAGTCCGAAGCGCGATATGATCATATGATACTTGGTTATGCCGCGGTGTGACCCGATGCTCGCGATCTTCATGGATTACATAGACAGACCTTTCACCCTTACTTGGATAAGTTTGTGGTGGTTTTCATAGATGACATCTTAGTGTACTCGGGGAGCAGGAGGAACATGAGGAACACTTGAGGGTTGTCTTACGGACCCTTAAGGAAAGCGATTATGTATGCTAAGTTGTCTAAGTGTGAGGTTTGGTTAGCGAGTGACCTTTAGGACATGTCATCTCTAAGGGTGGTTTGTGGACCCGGCTAAGGTTGAGACGGTGCTCGATTGGGAAGTGCACGAAAATGCCATGACCGAGATTAGGGATTTCTTGAGGGTTAGTCGGGTATTATAGGCGGGTTCATAGGTTTCTCTAAAAATCAGCACGGTGTTAGCTTTGCGGATCTTAGTGAAACCTTTGCTGATTCACAAGTAATAGCTTCTAATCAAGGGTTAGGTGGTGTGTTGATGTAGAATGGTAAGGTAGCGCCTATGCTTCTGGCGATTAGAAACCCGTGAAAAGAAGCACCTTACCCACGACCTAGAGTTAGGAGTTTGTGGTTTTTGCCTTAAGATACAGGAGGCATTACCTTTATGGAGCGAGATTTGAGGTTTTTAGTGATCGTCAGAGTTTGAGGTATCTCTTTTGTCAAAAGGAGCTGAATGGGCGGCGTATGTGAATGGAGTTTTAAAAAGGATTGTGACTTTGTTTTGACCTATCTCACGCAGGAAAAGCCAAACCATGGTGGTAGATGCCTTCAGTGAAGACCACTGCGTATCCCTAAAAGCTTTGATGGTTAGGAGATGGATCCGATAGAAGGAGTTTAGAGACCTTAGTCTAGCTTGTGAGTTTACCCCTAACAGTATTAGGCTTGGTACATTGAAGGTTACCAACGACAGTGGATCGGATTAAAGAGGATCGAGGAAGTTAGATAAGTTTCTCTTGGACCGAGTGAGTTACTCGGCAAGGTAGAGACCTTAGTTTCAGGATGGAAGTGATGGAGTCTTGAGGTTTAAGGATAAATTAATGCGTACGAGATGTTCTGAGCTTAGGAATTTGATCCTTGAGGAAAGACATAGGAGTGGATTAAGTGTGCACCCGGAGTGCCACTAAGATGTATCGGAATCTTAAGAGGATGTTTTGATGGCCTAGGATGAAAAAAAAGGATGTGGCCCAGGAGTTTGTGTATGCGTCTGGTTTGTTAGAAGTCCAAGATAGAACACCAAGGCCATCGAGGTAAATTCTGACAACAGGTATCCCAGGAATGGAAATGGGATAGCATCTCCGGGATTTTGTGTCACGGACTCCACTAGGACTTGGTGGTTCGAAACTATATGGGTTGTTGTGGATAGATTGACTAAGTCTGGACAACCGTCCCAGATGAACATGGAGTATCCTTTAGATAAGTTAGCGAGGCGTATATCAAAGAGATAGTTAGGCTCCATGGTATGCCCTCTAGCATAGTATCGGATAGAGACAGGGTTTATCTCCGGGGTTACGTGAAAGTTTGTAGCATGCTTTAGGGGACAAAGCTTAGACTTGGATTGACTTAGCTCATGGCGATGGGCGATGCGGCGGACCATCCCGATCCTTAGAGACTTGTTAAGGGCTTGTGTGTTAGAAACGATGCAGCGGTTAGGACAAGTTCTTGCCCACGATAGGATTCACCTACAACAACGTGACTTCCATTCCAGCATTTAGGGGTGGCACCTTGTAAAGACTCTTTGTGGAAGGAGATGTAGGACACCATCGTATTTTGGAATGAACCTAGTGATAGTGTGGTGCTAGGACCAGAAATAGCCAGGAAACAGCGAAAGATCGGGATGGTCAAGAGAAGATGAAATTGGCACAGAGTAGGCGGAAGAGCTACCATGATAAAGGAGGAAGGTGCTTCGGGGAATTCCGGGGAAGCGTTTATGTATTGTTGAGAGTTACTCCGGTGTTTGGGGTTGGAGAGTGATGAAGCGAAGAAACTTACTCAGGAGTTCATTGGTCCTTACCATATCCTAAAGAGTCGGGGAAGTCACCTATCAAATATCCTTACCATTGTTCTTGTCAAGCCTCCATAATATTTTCCGTGTGTCTCGACTAAGAAAATATATCTATGACTACTAGTCCGTGATAGTCTGCATGCAGTCTGGTTTGAAAGGGAACTTGGCGTTTGAGGTGTTACCTTGACGGGTCGAGGATAAGCGGGGAAGCAGATACGGGCAATGAGATTCCATTGGTCAAAGTAGTTTGGGGTGGGACAGCGAGGAAAGCCTTCCTGGGGGGGCCCGGGATGATGAGCGTCGCACCTTTTCGTTTGAGTGCGTAGAAATTTCGAGATGAAATTTTATAAGGGTGGGTGTAACACCCAGCTTTTCGTTAGTGCTTTTCTTAAGTTGTTTCGTTCAGTTGGAATTGTTGGCTAAGGGCTTAGTGAGATTTTTGGCTAAAGTCCCTCTTCGGTATATGAGCACGATGCGTGCTCATTATCTGTTTGCTTTTGCTTGCAAAGGCCGGCGTGTTTCAATTTTTAAGTTGAGCACGTCAGGTTGCTCAGCAGTGGCTGCCCGTGCCCAGTGCAAAAAGCGGCTGCTGATGCTAATCCTTCGCGACCGTCTTGTTGAGGAGTACGGCCCGGTGCTTCGGGGTCGGTTATAATATGCCACAGGGTGGGGTTATGTTTTTAACCCTGCTTTTGGCGTTTCTTTCACTATCCTAGTGCTGTTGCTTGTGTGCCATCCATTTCCCTTCATACTCAGTGCAATCTTTGAGTATTGGAATCCTTTTGGAACGTCGGTGGCCTCTTGTTGGTTTAGAGGTAATGGTTCCTTCCTGTTTTCAAGTTGCCCCCTTCGTTTTTGGTTAGAGACGTCAATGATATTTTTGTTTGGTCAAGGCTTATCATCGGGGTGAACCCGTTTGGAGGTTCGGGACGGCTTTGTGTGGGGGCGTGGCTAGAGCTACGTCCGTCGGTATGGGAAAAGGGTAGTGTATTCATTGGCTGGGGTTAGAGTAAAGTAAAGGGGTTCCCGTCCCCGTTTGATTCATGCTATTGTGTGATTTTAAATGCCTAAATGCCTATGTTGATGATATGTTTTGTTTTTAGTGTTAAATGCCATGTTATGTGTTTCATGTTCGTGGTGGCTATTGTGAGTATGTGGTCATGATGAACCGATATGTTTATGGTTGTTGATATGTTGGTTGAATGGTTGATGGCATAAGCTGTTGTGATGTGTTGAATGTTGATAAGATATGTTAATTGGTTAAATTAGGTTTTAAACGATTTAGAAATTAATAGGTTGAATGCCCTAAAAATTTGATTAGAGTTTGGGACTTATTTCGCCCCGAGAACAATCTTCTTTGTGCATTGAGCCCAAATCTTGCGGCCGGGAACACGGCCCGTGCTCTAGTTGGTTCCGGATAATGGTTGTGCTTGAGCACGGGAGTGCAGAACAAAAGAGCATGACCGTGCTTTGCTGAACACGGCAGTGCATAATAAGGAATACGACCGTGCTTCACTTATGTAACCGACCCGGCGAGTGCGGAGTCAAGACACTGTGCTCCTTCTTGATAAGAATGTGATTAAAGGCTTGTAAGGGTTCATTACAATTTCCCTATGATGATAAGATGACTTAATCATGTTGTGTTGCTAGTTGGATAACTCGGTTAATAATTAATGAAGATGGTTAAAGAGATGAGATGGTGAGATGTACGTAGGTTAAGTTGGTACCCGTGGGTTGCCGCACGTTGTTGATATTGTACCTTGGTGGTTGAAAGTTTGCCCCAAGGGGCCTTGACAGGTTGGGTCTAAGGGTGTTGCGATGGTCTACTGTGGTAGATTCCCCTTGGTTAAAGGTTTGCGGTGGATTTATTGCGGTCAATTCATTTTATCTTCGGTTGATTAGTTGAAGTTGAGGTGGTGGCGGTTGCCATTGTTTGTTGTTTGCTCATTGCATCATTGAAGTGTTGTTGTTGGGGGATGTTCGACATAAGGATGTCAAGTCCTGAGATCCCAACGTCTGGTCATCTACGGTGAGGTAGGTTCTCCATGCGCCCAGTGATAAGGCATCCATGTTTTGATGCGTTGGCTATCAAGGATTAGATTCTCCGGTGTTGAGTGGATTCTCGAATGTGGATATGTAACTATAAGTCGTTCATCCCAAGTTTAGGTGAATCCATATGCATTGTTGGAGGTAGTGGAGTGGCGTTGCATTGCCTTGCATAGCATACTTATTGTCATGGTGATGATGATAGTTCTTGTTATGATATTTATCTATCGATGTATGCTATATGATGCTATGCTTGCTTATTTACTTTACTTCCTACCTCCGCGCTATTTGTTTACATGATTCTTACTCCCATTATTTGTTTGTTTGTTTGACTTGGTTGGCTCCTTGGAGAGATGACAGCAACCGGAGAAGAGTGACTCGAGGAGTAGCCACTCATGGTTGGGCTTGTTCTTATGTTCAATTAGTTAGTTTCGATTTGTATTATGAGGATGTTCGGGAACAGTTATGCCGGTGAGTCGTGACATCGATAAGTTTTGATTTTCCTAGACTTCAATCTCTTACTCAAGTATCAATCATCGGTTGCCAAGTCCACTTCTCCTTGGATTTCCACCAAGTAATACTAAATATCTAAAAGCCAATGCAGCCACCTTCTGATTCAAGAACTTCATCACGGATGTTAAGAAAGGCTCACTCACATTAACCCCCATTAGGCTACTTTTGTAGTAATTAATATTCAACCCCAAAAGCAACTCATACCACCTCAAAATAGATTGTATAGCACACAAATTCTGCTCGTAAGCCTCCCCACAGTGATTGTGCGTCGGCATATTGTGGGTGAGAAAATACCACGTCAGAGTCTCCCACCTTAAAGGCTTTAAATTTTCCAGGGTTCCTGCCTCCCTAATCAAACCACCTGGTCCCTTAGCCGTAGAAATAAAAAAGGGTAAATGTACTACTCGATTTTTACGATTTATAAGATGGTATAAATGTAAAATAAACGTTTATATTTTTATCCGAAACTTAGAAAATGATTTTGGGAAAACCAAAGTGATATTCTTATTATACCTATTTTTATAAGTATACGGTGAAATTTTGGGTTTAAAATTGAGGCGAAACTAGTCTACGTTTTCTTGTGATGTAATTTTATCTTGGCAAAAAACTTAATTTGACAGAAACTAAAATCTGTAGAATTTTTATATTTTTTCGTGAGGAATTCTGCTTTCAAATTTACGTTAGAAATGAAAAATTATGTTTAATGGATAGGTAAAATTCAAGCGAAAAAGCAGTGGTGTTTTCACATAACGCCGGAATTTAATGATCGGAAAACCTAATTTTGACTCGTTAATGAAATGGTTTATGTTTAAATCATGTTTCCAGGAGTTTGGCTATTTTGAAGTTTTGATCGAAAATGAATCGAAACCCTAATGCATTGTCGTGAGGCCAAGAAGCAGTCTTGCAGAGACAAAAGCGGCATTCGAATGGATGAAGACAAGTGATGATTCATAAGGGTTAGTCATATATAGGTGACCCACAAGTGTCATGATTGCTTTTGGTGAAATTACTATAATGTCCCCAGTTGTTATTTTATCATAAAATGTCATTATGTAAGATTACCATTTTGTCCCTCAAATTCATGCTTGGACCTTTTTGCTTTTATTGTACGACCAAGCCCTCCAAATGAGCCCATTCTCACTTCTATTTAAGGCCTTCATCATCTTTATCATGAAGCTTTCACGCATTTTACAAAACTCTAAGTTTCCATAAGCTTACTTTGTGAAACAACTTGGTGATTCCTTGCACTTTTCCATTTCAGAGGTAATCACTTGATCTTCATCATCATTAAACACTATGTTCTTCATATATTTTCATGATTCAATGCCTTATTCAATTTTTTTCAATTCCTGGTCTAGAAAGTTTGAAATTCTCTAGAAAATCATAGAAAAATCCTAAAAATATGAAACCAATTTCTATGAGTTAGTTATCATCTATACTATCATAATCCAAGAGATTGATGTAAACAAATTTTCCTCCCCATTTACCATCAAGGCAAACCACAACACAGTGTAGGTGTAGGAGGTTTGCTTTTTCTTAGAAAGTGAACTTGTATCTCCCATTTTCCTAGTATGTAAGTATGTTGAATCCAAGTTGTT
>JAUPTC010000727.1:35000-37745 GCA_030762895.1 Sophora flavescens | reverse complement strand
TCACGACCGTGACAGAGCAACATCCAAGGCAAAATCCGTCACGACCTAGCCGTGACAGGCATCACGGTCATGACGCGCAATATTTGGATCTGAACAAACCGATTCCATCTGAATTTGTATTTGATTGGGATTCAAATTACCATAATCTATAAATAGGGCAATTAGGCAGAGACTAAAGGGACATTTTTGGCTGCTACACTTAGGCAAATTTTTAGGATCTTCTTCTTCTTCTTCTTCTTCTTCTTCTTCTTCTTCTTCTTCTTCTTCTTCTTCTTCTTCTTCTTCTTCTTCTTCTTCTTCTTCTTCTTCTTCTCTTCTCTTAGGCTTTATTTTATGTTGTTGTTAATCAAGCTTGTCAACACCATGGCAATGCTTGAGTAGTAGCTTTATTTCTAGGGATTGGGGCCATGCCCAAGATCTGATTTATGTTGTGAAATGATGTTTTACCTTCGTTAATTTCGATTTTGCTTTAGATCTGATTTCTATTGTTTTAATTACTTGTAAATCTGGTGCGCACTTATTTGCATGTCATAGATACTCTAAGGAGGAACCTAGCGGTGAACTTAGGTATCGGATCTATAGAATCAGACTTAGGACTTAAATCACGAGAGTTAGAAGCGGTCCTTCGCGGATTAACGAATAGTCACAAAACTTAAAGGGTTCAATCTAAATTCAACTACCACGAGAGTAGGGGTTGGTTTAATTGGGCCCGGTTTTTGTAACCCGAGAGGGAGCATTAACTTATTTAGGATAAATTCGCCTTCAAAGCAATTTTGATAATTAACAAGGGGTAATCAATTTAGTAACATGAACAATCTTGTGGTAACCCAATTCCTAGGAATCTCTTTTAATTTGAAAATCCCAAAAATATTTGATTTGATTTTATTGTTTTTTTTTTCTTTTCTTCAAAATCTTCCCACACTTACTTCTTAATCTAAAATAGTCGTTTAATTTGTGAAGTGGTACTTGGTTTCCCAATCCCTGAGTTCGATACTCAGTTTCTCACTGTTTTAATATTACTTGCTTCGATCTGGTTCGCTTGTCGGAGCCCATCAGGTGCTCTAACACCAAATCGGCTGAAGGCGCATCGGAAAGGATCCTCGCGCTATTGTTCGTTTTTAAAATGTTGGCTTTCGATATTTATCAATTTCGTGGGGTACTCGATGGTGTGGCGAGGCTGTGGGTGTGCGGCACCTCGACCTTGGTTATGGATGGACGTTGTTTTATTTGATGCCTTCCAGGGTGGAGCCGAAGCACTAAGAGACGGGTGATCGTCCTGAAGTGGCCTTGTTAAGGGTGCCCAACACCAGATCGTCTGAGGTGCATCGGAAAGGATCCTCACGATATTTTTTATTTTTAAAAATTTTGGCTTTCGATATTTATCAATTTCGTGGTGGGGTACTCGATGGTGTGGGGAGGCTGTGGGTGCGTGGCTCCTTGACCTTGGTTGTTGATGGACGTGGTGTTAGGTGATGCCTTCCGGGGCGGAGCCGAAGCACCAAGAGACGGGTGTTCGTCCTGAAGTGGCCTTGGAAGGGGTGTCCAACACCAGATCGGTTGAAAGCGCATTAGAAAGGATCCTCACGATGTTTTTTGGTTTTTAAAAATGTTGGCTTTCGATATTTATCAATTTCGTGGGGTACTTGATGATGTGGTGAGGCTGTGGGTGTGCGACTCCCCGACCTTGGATGTGGATGGACGTGGTGTTGGGTGATACTTTCCATTGCGGAGCCGAAGCACCAAGAGACAGGTGTTCGTCCTGAAGTGACCTTGGAAGGGGTGTCCAACACTAGATCGGCTGAAGGCACATTGGAAAGGATCCTCGCAATGTTGTTGGTCAACCGATTTAAAAATGTTGGCTTCGGATATTGGTTGGGCCTGGCGATGCGGATGTGGTGCTTCTCGTTGCTTTCATGTGCTTGCTTGCCGTTGGCAATACGGGGCGTGGTTCGTTCGATTGTATTGTGTCTTGCAAACGTGATGGTGTGTGAGTGGTGGTCGGGATATTTGTGCTGGCTGGCTCCGTGCTCATGGTCATCGAACGGTCAGACAGAAATCCATGTCAGCTTCTACTTGTGTTGCGGGGGCCTTGGCATGTGTTGTGGTTCCTGTGTTCCCTACCCATTTGGCGCTATTCATGTGCCTCATAAGACTCAGTCCATCTAGGCTTCCTTTGTGAGGTTTAGTGGATTTGAAAGTAGTACTAGTGTTTCGCTTGTGTTGTGTGTTGTACAACTCACGTGGTCATTGGTATCTACTGTTCTCCTGGATGCGGTGCATATGGCTAATGTGGGCTCTTGATTGTGCCCCGTCGAGTCCCTCGAAATTTATCGTTTGCTAGGAATGACGCTTGCCGTGGTGCCCGGGTTGCTTTTCCGCTTGTGGTGACAACACTTACACTTTGGGCATAGTTGTTGGTGGATGCTACCTGGTTGATCCTGCCAATAGTCATATGCTTGTCTCATAGATTAAGCCATGCATGTGTAAGTATGAACTAATTGAGACTGTGAAACTGCGAATGGCTCATTAAATCGGTTATAGTTTGTTTGATGGTATCTACTACTCGGATAATCGTAGTAATTCTAGAGCTAATATGTGCAACAAACCCCGACTTTTGGAAAGGGTGCATTTATTAGATAAAAGGTCGACGCAGGCTCTGCCTATTGCTTTGATAATTCATGATAACTCGTCCGATCGTGCAGCCCTTGTGCCGGCGACGCATCATTCAAATTTCTGCCCTATCAA
>JAUPTC010000727.1:25000-27500 GCA_030762895.1 Sophora flavescens | reverse complement strand
AGTATACCACATTTCAGCTAAAAGTTCCCAAAACTCCAACCCCTCAATGAAATACAAAGAAATTTGGAGGTAAATCTAGAAATAATATAGCAAGAATGCCTGCAAAAATTCGGGTAAAAATTCAATTTGTAGCCTACGTTCCTTGTCGTCGAACAGTCACATATCCCTGATTTCGATTGAAAAATCATAAAAAATCATAGCCTTCATAAAATGCCACGAAACTTTGTGGGCACCTTGGGAATATTACAAGTAGTGTGCCTACAAAAAGTCAGCTCAAAATTCGATGGCTAGACCCATTTTCCATTTTATGGGAATTGTTTCGGTTTTCCACTTTGAAAATTTATATAAAAAAAATGGTATGGTGAAAAATTCTGTAAATTTTTCGCCCCTAGATCCCATTTTTATAAGCATTCCTGCAAAGAATCAGGTAAAAATTCGACCTCTAGCTTGGAAAAGAAGAGTATGTCTCCCCAGCAAAAAGGATGTCTTGTGCTGGAAAATGGGTCTTTGCATATTATGCTATTATAGGGGGGGGGGGGAGGTGCCAGCCTGACCCTGACCTGGTGCCAAGCCTGGTGCACCATAGTCCATCCCCCCTCCCCCCACCCAACGCCCGTGCAATGTTCCCCAACATTGCGCATCGACCTTGCCCACACATGGTAGGTGACTCGATCGGGTCATCTTCCGACCGACCGACTTCATGGACCGGGGTACGGGCGGGAACGGACGGGCCCGGGGCGTTGAGGATTCATTGGTGTGGCTCCTAGACCTTGGTTGTGGATGGACGTTGTGTTAGCTTATGGCCTTCGGGGCGGATCCGCAACACGAAGGAACGCGTGATCTTCCGGATGTGACCAAGGTGGGGGTCCCCATCACCAAACCGGTTGAAGGCGCACCGTAAAGGATCCTCGGAATGTGGCTGACACCCGTTTTAAAAATGTTGGCTTTCAAAATTTTGTTAATTTCGTTTTTAAAAATGTTGGCTTTCGATTTTTTCAATTTCGTGGGGTACTCGATGGTATGGCGAGGCTGTGGGTGTGCCGTTCCTCGACCCTGGTAGTGGATGTACGTGGTGTTAGGTGATGATGCCTTCCGAGGCGGAGCCGAAGCACCAAGAGACGGGTGATCGTCCTGAAGTGGCCTTGTCAGCGGTGCTCAAACACCAGATCGGCTGAAGGTGCATCGGAAAGGATCCTCGCGATGTTGTTGGTTTTTAAAAATGTTGGCTTTCAATATTTATCAATTTCATGGGGTACTCGATGGTGCGGCGAGCCTGTGGGTGTGCCGCTCCTCGACCTTGGTTGTGGATGGACGTGGTGTTAGGTGATGCCTTCCGGGGCGGAGCAGAAGCACCAAGAGACGGGTGATCATCCTGAAGTTGCCTTGTGAGGGGGTGGTCAAACACCAGATCGGATGAAGGCGCATCGGAAAGGATCCTCGTGCTATTGTTGGTTTTTAAAAATGTTGGCTTTCGATATTTATCAATTTCGTGGGGTACTCGATGGTGTGACGAGCCTGTGGGCGTGCGGCTCCTCGACCTTGGTTGTGGATGGACGTGGTGTTAGGTGATGCCTTCCGGGGTGGAGCAGAAGCACCAAGAGACGGGTGATCATCCTGAAGTTGCCTTGTGAGGGGGTGCTCAAACACCAGATCGGCTGAAGGCGCATCGGAATGGATCCTCGCGTTGTTGTTGGTTTTTAAAAATGTTGGCTTTCGATATTTATCAATTTTGTGATGGGGTACTCGATGGTGTGTCGAGGCTGTGGGTGCCCGTCTCCTCGACCTTGGTTGTGGATGGACGTGGTGTTAGGTGATGCCTTTCGGGGCGGAGCCGAAGCACCAAGAGACGGGTGATCGTCCTGAATTGTCCTTGTTAGGGATGCCCAACACCAGATCGGCTGAGGCGCATCGGAAAGGATCCTTGCGATGTTTTTTGTTTTAAAAAAATGATGGCTATCGATATTTATCAATTTCGTGGGGTTCTCGATGGTGTGGTGAGGCTATGGGTACCCGGCTCCTTGACCTTGGTTGTGGATGAACGTGGTGTTAGGTGATGCCTTTCGGGGCAGAAGAGAAGCACCAAGAGACTGGTGATCGTCCTGAAGTGGCCTTGTTAGGGGTGCCCAACACCAGATCGACTGAAGGTGCATCGCAAGGGATCCTCGCGATGTTTTTGGTTTTTAAAAAATGTTGGTTTTCGATACTTATCAATTTTGTGGGGTACTCGATGGTGTGGCGAGGTTGTGGGTGCGTGGCTCCTCGACCTTGGTTGTTGATGGACATGGTGTTAGGTGATGCCTTCCGGGGCGGAGCCGAAGCACCAAGAGATGGGTGTTTGTCCTGAAGTGGCCTTAGAAGGGGTGCCCAACACCAGATCGACCGAGGCGCTTCGACAAGGATCGTCGCGATGTTTTTTGTTTTTAAAAATGTTGGCTTTCGATATTTATCAATTTCATGGGGTACTCGATGGTATGGTGAGGCTGTGGGTGCGCGGCTCCCC
>JAUPTC010000727.1:0-20000 GCA_030762895.1 Sophora flavescens | reverse complement strand
CTATTATAGGGGGGGAGGTGCCTGGCTATTATATATATTATATATTATATAGTAGTAGTAGTAGTAGTAGTAGTTGTTGTTGTTGTTGTAGTTGTAGTTGTTATCTCGGTGACAGCTAACCCCAACTACCGCTTAGATCGGCCTCGGTCGGTGCATGTGATGCCCGATCTGGCCCAGTCGTTGCGGAAAGGAACCATGGGAACGAAAGAATGGTGCACCAGGCACGGGTCCCCGGATGCACCAGGTGCCAGATCTGGCTCGGTCAGTGCGGAAAGGAACCGAGGGAACGAGGGAATGGTGCACCAGGCACGGGTCCCCGGATGCACCTGGTGCCAGATCTGGCACGGTCTGTACGGAAAGGAACCAAGGGAACGAGGGAATGGTGCACCGGGAACAGGTCCCCGGGTGCACCAGATTCATGGTTTGTCTCGGTTTGGCTCGGTGTGGTGCACCAAATTCCTGACATGGCTTGGTGTGGTGCACCAGATTCCTGATTTGGCACGGTGTGGTGCACCAGATTCATGACTTGGCACGGTCTAGAACACCGGTCTGGTGCACCTGATTCATGGTTTGGCTCCGTCTGATGAAACAGATTCATGACTTGATCTGGTGTGGTGCACCAGATTCCTGGTTTGGCTCGGTGTGGTGCACCAGATTCTTGACTTAGCCCGGTCTGTTGCACCAGATTCCTGACTTGGCTCGGTGTGGTGCACCAGATTCCTGACTTGGCTCGGTGTGGTGCACCAGATTCATGACTTGGCGCGGTCTGGAGCACCAGATTCATGACTTTGCCCGGTCTGGTGCACCAGATTCAGGGTTTGGCTCGGTCTGGCTCGGTGTGGTGCACCAGATTCCTGACATGGCTCGGTGTGGTGCACCAGATTCCTGATTTGGCTCGATTTGGTGCACCAGATTCATGACTTGGCATAGTCTAGAGCAACGGTCTGGTGCCCCTGATTCATGGTTTGGCTCCGTCTGGTGCACCAAATTCATGACTTGATCCGGTGTGGTGCACCAGATTCCTGATTTGGCTCGATATGGTTCACCAGATTCCAGACTTGGCTCGGTCTGGGGTACCAGATTCATGACTTGGCTCGGTCTGGGGCACCAGATTCCTGACTTGCCTCGGTGTAGTTCACTAGATTCCTGACTTTTCCCGGTCTAGTGCACCAGATTCCTGACTTGGCCCAGTATGGTGCACCAAATTCCTGACTTGGCTCGGTGTGGTTCACCAGATTCATGACTTGGTGCGGTCTGGAGCACCAGATTCATGACTTGGCCCGGTCTGGTGCACCAGATTCAGGGTTTGGCTCGATCTGGTGCCCCTGATTCCTGACTTGGCTCGGTGTGGTTCACAGGATTCATGATATGACAAGGTATGGAGCACTAGATTCCTGACTTGGCTAGGTCTGTTGCACCGGTCTGGTGCACCCGATTCATGCTGTGACTCCGTCTGGTGCACCGGATTCATGACTTGATCTGGTGTGGTGCACCGGATTCATGATTTGGCTCGGTGTGGTGCACCAGATTCCAGACTTGGCTCGGTCTGGTGCACCTGATTCCTGATTTGGCTCAGTGCGGTGCACCAGATTTATGACTTGGAGTGGTCTAGAGCACCGGTCTGGTGCACCTGATTCCTGTTTGGCTCTATCTGGTGCACTAGATTCATGACTTGATCCGGTGTGGTGCACCAGATTCCTGAATTGGCTCGGTGTGGTGCACCAGATTCCAGACTTGGCTCAGTCTGGTGCACCAGATTGATGACTTGGCTCGGTCTGGTGCACCAGATTTCTGACTTGGCTTGGTGTGGTGCACCAGATTCCTGGTTTGGCTCGGTGTGGTGCACCAGATTCCTGACTTGGCTCGGTGTGGTGCTCAAGATTCATGACTTGGCTCGGTGTGGTGCACCGGATTCCTGACTTGACTCGGTGTGGTACACCAGATTCCTGACTTGGCTCG
Organism: Sophora flavescens; assembly: GCA_030762895.1. Taxonomy (NCBI): domain Eukaryota; kingdom Viridiplantae; phylum Streptophyta; class Magnoliopsida; order Fabales; family Fabaceae; genus Sophora; species Sophora flavescens. The sequence continues at coordinate 18,041 of JAUPTC010000727.1, read as the reverse complement.
GTCGGTGCGGACAGGAACCAAGGTTGCAAGGGTCTGGTGCACATGGCACTGACCGGTTGAAGGTGTTGGTGCCAGAAGATGGAGGTTCATTTTGGGTGGCTAGTGACTCGTGCACCGAGGTTGAAAGTGTTACATTGCATCACCCGTGACTCGTGCATGACCACCGGGCACCGGGCACCGACGGGAAAATGTTGTGATACAAGCTTGAGAGCATTCCCCTGACCCCCCTAGACTTTTTAGAAGGCGTGGTGGAAAAGCAAACCCGTAAACCAGGGTCCACCACATGTTTAAGTATGCTAGTATACCACATTTCGACTAAAGTTCCCAAAACTCCAACCCCTCAATGAATTGCAACGAAATTTGGAGGTAAAGCTGGAAATAATATATCAAGAGTGCTTGGAAAAATTCAGGTCAAAATTCAATTTGTAGCCTAGGTTCCTTGTCGTCGAACTGTCGCATATCCCTGATTTCGGTTGAAAAATCATAAAAAATCACAACCTTCATGAAATACCACAAAACTTTGTGGGCACCTTAGGAATATTATAAGTAGTGTGCCTGCAAAAAATAAGCTCAAAATTCGATGGATAGACCCATTTTCCATTTTTGGGAATTGTTTCGGTTTTCCAATTTGAAAATTTTAAAAAAAATGGTATGGTGAAAAATTCTGTAAATTTTTTCATCCCCTAGACCCCATTTTTATAAGTATTCCTCCAACAAATCAGGCCAAAGGATGTCTTGTGCTGGAAAATGGGTCTTTGCATATTATGCTATAATAGGTGGGAGAGGTGCCAGCCTGACCCTGACCTGGTGCCAAGCCTGGTGCACCATGGTCCACCCCCCCCCCCCCAACGGCCATGTAATGATCACCAACATTGCACATCGACCTTGCCCACGGCATGGTAGGTGACTCGATTGGGTCATCTTCCGACCGACCGACTCCGTGGGCCGAGGCACAGGCGGGCCCGGGGCGTGTTAGGTTATGCCCTTCTGGGCGGATCCGCAACACGAAGGGACGCGTGATCTTTCGGATGTGACCAAGGTGGGGGTCCCTAACACCAAACCGGTTGAAGGCGCACCGTAAAGGATCCTCGCAATGTGGCTGGCACTCGTTTTAAAAATGTTGGCTTTCGAAATTTTGTCAATTTCGTTTTTAAAAATTTTGGCTTTCGATTTTATCAATTTCGTGGGGTACTCAATGGTGTGGCCAGGCTGTGGGTGCACCGTTCCTCGACCTTGGTTGTGGATGGACGTGGTGATAGGTGATGATGCCTTCCGAGGCGGAGCCAAAGCACCAAGAGACGGGTGATCGTCCTGAAGTGGCCTTGTAAGGGGTGCTCAAACACCAGATCGACTGAAGGTGCATCGGAAAGGATCCTCGCGATGTTGTTGGTTTTTAAAAATGTTGGCTTTCGATATTTATAAATTTTTGTGGGGTACTCGATGGTGTGGCGAGGTTGTGGGTGCGCGGTTCCTCGACCTTGGTTGTGGATGGACGTGGTGTTAGGTGATGCCTTCCGGGGCGGAGCCGAAGAACCAAGGGACGGGTGATCGTCCTGAAGTGGCCTTGTAAGGGGTGCTTAAACACCAGATCGGCTGAAGACGAATCGGAAAGGATCCTCGCGCTATTGTTGGTTTTTAAAAATGTTGGCTTTCGATATTTATCAATTTCGTGGGGTACTCGATGGTGTGGCGAGGCTGTGGGTGCGAGGTTCCTCGACCCTGGTTGTGGATGGACGTGGTGTTAGGTGATGCCTTCCGGGGCGGAGCCAAAGCACCAAGGGGCGGGTGATCGTCCTAAAGTGGCCTTATAAGGGGTGCTCAAACACCAGATTGGCTGAAGGGGCATCGAAAGGATCCTTGCGCTATTGTTGGTTTTTAAAAATGTTGGCTCTCAATATTTATCAATTTCGTGGGGTACTCGATGGTGTGGCGAGGCTGTGGGCGTGTGGCTCCTCGTCCTTGGTTGTGGATGGACGTGGTGTTAGGTGATGCCTTCCGATGCGGAGCCGAAGCATCAATATACGGGTGTTCGTCCTAAAGTGGCCTTGGAAGAGGTGTCCAACACCAGATCGGCTAAATGCGCATTAGAAAGGATCCTCGCAATGTTTTTGGTTTTTAAAAATGTTGGCTTTCGATATTTATCAATTTCGTGGGGTACTCGATGGTGTGGTGAGGCTGTGGGTGCGCGGCTCCCCGACCTTAGCTGTGGATGGACGTGGTGTTGGGTGATGCCTTCCGTGGCGGAGCCGAAGCACCAAGAGACGGGTGTTCGTCCTGAAGTGACCTTGGAATGGGTGTCCAACACTAGATCTGCTGAAGGCGCATTGGAAAGGATCCTCGCGATGTTGTTGGTCAACTGATTTAAAAATGTTGGCTTCGGATATTGGTTGCGCCTTATGATGTGGATGCGGTGCTTCTCGTTGCTTCCATGTGCTTGCTTGCCGTTGGAAATGCGGGGCGTGGTTCGTTCGGTTGTATTGTGTCTTGCAAACATGATGGCGTGTGAGTGGTGGTCGGGATGTTTGTGGTGGCTGGCTCCGTGCTCGTGGTCATCGAACGACCAGACATAAATCCATGTCAGCTTCGCCTTGTGTTGCGGTGGCCTTGGCGTGTGTTGTGGTTCCTGTGTTGCCTACCCATTTGGCGGTATTCATGCACCGGGCACGGGTCCCCGGGGGCACCAGACTCATGGTTTGGCTCGGTGTGGTGCACCAGATTCCTGACATGGCTCGGTGTGGTGCACCAGATTCCTGATTTGGCTCGGTGTGGTGCACCAGATTCATGACTTGGCACGGTCTATATCACCGATCTGGTGAACCTGATTCATGGTTTGGCTTCGTCTGGTGCACCAGATTCATGACTTGATCCGATGTGGTGCACCAAATTCATGAGTTGGCTCGGTGTGGTGCGCCAGATTCCTGATTTGGCCCGGTCTGGTGCACCAGATTCCTGACTTGGACCAGTCTGGTGCACCAGATTCCTGACTTGGCTCGGTGTGGTGCACCAGATTCATGACTTGGCACGGTCTGGAGCACTAGATTCATGACTTGACCCGGTCTGGTGCACCAGATTCAGGGTTTGACGCGGTCTGGCTCGGTGTGGTGCACCAGATTCCTGACATGGCTCGGTGTGGTGCACCAGATTCCACACTTGGCTCGGTCTGGTGCAACAGATTCCTGATTTGGCTCAGTGTGGTGCACCGGATTCATGACTTGGCGCGGTCTAGAGCACCGGTCTGGTGCACCTGATTCATCGTTTGGCTTCGTCTGGTGCACCAGATTCATGACTTGATCCGGTGTGGTGCACCAGATTCATGATTTGGATAGGTGTGGTGCACTAGATTCCAGACTTGGCTCGGTCTGGTGCACCAGATTCATGATTTGGCTCGGTCTGGTGCACCAGATTCATGATTTGGCTCGGTGTGGTGCACCAGATTCCAGACTTGGCTCGATCTGGTGCACCAGATTCCTGACTTGGCTCGGTATGGTGCACCAGATTCCTTACTTGGCTTAGTCTGGTGCACCAGATTCCTGACTTGGCTCGGTGTGGTGCCCCAGATTCATGAGTTGGCTCGGTGTGGTGCACCAGATTCCTGACTTGGCTCGGTCTGGTGCACCAGATTCCTGACTTGGCTCGGTGTGGTGCACCAGATTCATGATTTGGCTCGGTCTGGGGCACCAGATTCCTGAGTTGGCTCGGTGTGGTGCACCAGATTCCTGACTTGGCTCGGTCTGGTGCACCAAATTCTTGACTTGGCCTGGTGTGGTGCACCAGATTCATGATTTTGCTCGGTCTGGTGCACCATGTAAGACTAAGCCCTCATTTATGTTTTGATGTATGACAAACAAATTGTATTTTGCATAAGATTTTTAATTTTGACTACGTACTCATTTCGTGTTAAGTTGCATGCAAGATTACTTGTCCAACAAAGCAAAACTAGCACACGTCCAACACAGGTAAAATATAAGCGCTCGTCCAATGAAGTGAACCAAGAATGACGTCCAACAAATTAAAAAGCTGACGTCCACTGAAAGAACAAAGAAAGCACGTCCACTAAAAGAACAAAGTAAAAAGCTGTCGTCCACTGAAAGAGCACATGAAGCACGTCCACTGAAAGAAACGGAAGATCTCGTTTGCTGACGTGGCACGGGAGCGCGTCCACTGATGTAAAAGGAGCTCGCGTCCACTGATGTAAAAAGGAGCTCGCATCCACTGATGTAAAAAGGAGCTCGCGTCCACTGATGAAACAGAAACGCGCGTCCACTGATGTAAATAAGAAGCTCCATCCACTTACATGATATATAAAGCTCGTCTACCAGTTGGAGCCCGTCCAATAACCTTGAGCTAATACTCCGGTCTGCTGATGTGGCAAATAGACGCGGATATTTTTCTCTTCAATTAAACACGGATATTTTTCTCTTCAAATAAACACGGATTAATTACTCTTCAAATAGACTTGGCTATCCTTTCAGATGGAAACATTTATGTTTGAAGAAGGTAGCAATCTATACAAAGATCAAACAGAATCACATTTTGAGATCAAGAATCAAGAAAGCATATTTTGTCAAATCAGATCCAAATCTATCTTTAATGATCCCAACGGCTATAATTTGTCTTCTATATAAAGAGGGATCAAAGGAACATTTTTCAGCATAAAATAACAACAACAACAACGCAACTCATACTGATTGTGAAGCAAAGTGCTTTATCTCTGAGAAAAGTGTGATAGTTAGAACTTCAATTTGTTTTATCAGGATTTTAGAGTCTTGCTTCTAGTCAATTCTTTTTGTGAATTAGAGTGACTAAGAGAGGGTATCTCTTAGGGTTCAACAAGGATGGAAGGGATCCTTGGGTAAACAAAGCTAGTGTGCTCTCTAGAGATTTTTTTTTTAAGCAAGGAGGGTATCCTTGTGTTGCTATAATTAGAATTGTATAATTACTGATTATAGTGAAGAAATCCACAGAGGTATGGGACTGGATGTAGGCTTACCATAGGAGGTAGCTGAACCAGGATAAATCGGTTTGCATGTTCTTCTAATCCCTAAACTCCTTATACTTGTTTAAACTTGAATCTTTAAATCTGCAATCTGTGTTAAAATCTGTTGTTACTACTTATAATTCTTCCTGCCATCATCACTTGTTCCATAACCTAATTATTGGAATTAAAATTGAGTGAAAACCAATTTTTTTAAAAGAAATACTGTTTTACTTTAAATTGTTGAATAAGTTTTCACTATCTCAATTCACCCCCCCCCCTCTCGAGACCGTAGCCACTACCAACAATTGGCATCAGGGCTAAAACTCTTGTTACAAAGCTTAATAGCTTCAAGAGATGGCTACAAATGATATCCTGGGTGATGGGGCTTCACTCACTAGACCCCCTGCCTTTAATGGCTCCCAATACATGTACTGGAAAGAAAGAATGCTTATCTTTCTTGAGGCTGCAGGTTTAGATGTTTTAGATGCTGTTGAAAATGGTCCCTATGTTCCATTTATTCTTGATGCTAAGGTAAATAAACAATCTAAACCAAAAGATAACTGGAATGATGATGATAAAAGAAGAGTTGGTTATAATGCTAAAGCAAAGAATATTATAACAGCTGCTTTGAATTATGATGAGTTTTTCAGGGTCTCAAATTGCAAAACGGCAAAGCAGATGTGGGATACTCTTCAACTCACTCATGAAGGAACCAACGATGTGAAAAGAGCAAGGATGAATGCACTAGTCCATGAATATGAACTCTTTCACATGAAGAATGGTGAGGAGATAGATGATCTGCAAAAGAGGTTTACACACATTGTGAACCAGTTAGAAGGACTCGGACATACAATCACATATGAGAAAAAGGTTAACAAGATTATGAGATGTTTGAGTCGTGAATGGCAGCCAAAAGTTACTGCAATTGCTAAAGCAAAGGATCTTGACACAATGCAGATTGCTACTCTATTTGGCAAGTTGAAAGAACACGAATTGGAACTAAATAGATTGAAAGATCATGAAGATAAGGAGAAAAATAAGAAAGGACTCTCACTCAAGGCTCATATTTCCAAAGAATCAATAGAAAGTGATGAAGATGAACACCTTGATGAAAGTGAAGAATCCGAAGAAGAAGACATGGGATTGCTTGTGAGGAAATTTAAAAGATTCATCAAGAAGAATAGAAACAACAAGTAATTCAGTTTTCCTACCAAAAAGAACACGAACAAAGGTGAAAGCTCTTCCTCAACAATCAAATGCTTTGAATGTGGAAAGCTTGGACACTACAAAAATGAATGTCCAAAGCTACAAAAGAAAGAAAAATATGAGAAGAATGACAATACATAAAAGAAAGGAAGAAAGCCCAAAAGAGAATACATAGCTTGGGAAGAAAATGATATGGATTCCACCAGTAGTGAATCTGAAAATGAAGAAGCCAACCTTTGTCTCATGGAAAATCATCAAAGTGATAGTGAAACCGAGGTAAATGATTCCTCCCCTACCTATGATGAGTTACAAGATGCTTTCGATGAATTGCATGAAGAATATGTTAAAATTGGTAAACAACTTAAATCTTCTAGAAAGATCATCGCAAAACAATGTAGTGATAATGCTTCTTTACAAATAAAGCTTAAAGAACTAGAAGATGAAAATTCAAAATTACTTGCATCTAGTTCAATTTGCACCAAATGCACTACACTAGAAAAGGAAGTTGAAAAACTGAATACAACTCTATCTAAGTTCACTTTGGGTAAAGATAACTTGAATGCCATATTAGGACAGCAGAAGGGTGTGTATGACAAAGAAGGAATTGGATATAAGCCAATGGTACATGAAAAATCTTTTAAAAAGCTTTTTGTTCCACCCATTTCCTCATCTAGTCCTTTTGTTAAATGCTATTATTGTCTAAAGAAAGGTCATACAGCTGCTACTTGTAGACTTAGAAAGAACATTCATGTTGGCATTAAACAAATATGGGTTCCAAAAGGAACTTATGTTGCTACTAACACTAAAGGACACAACCAGATTTTGGTGCCTAAAGGAAAAGCATAAAACAATCTGTTTTGTAGGTGTGTTTGAAGGACAAAACCTCAAGCTGGTTTTTGGACAATGGCTGCTCCAAACACATGACCGGAGACATCACAAAATTTGCATCTTTCACTCCCAAGGAAGGTGGAAATGTCACCTATGGAGACAACAACAAAGGAAGAATCCTTGGTGTTGGAACGATAGGAAAAAGTCCGGCAATCAAGATTGAGGTGTTCTCTATGTGGAAGGACTCAAACACAATCTACTAAGTATAAGCCAATTATGTGATAAAGGCTACAAGGTAAACTTTAACTCAAATTTGTGTATGATCGAATCTATTCATGATAATACTATAAAATTGATTGGAAATAGAATCAACAACATCTATATGCTAGACATAGACAACTTAATTTCCAATGATGCATGTTGCTTAATTTCCAAAGAAGATGAAAATTGGCTTTGGCATAGGAGAATAGCTCATTCATATGGATCACTTGAATAAATTAATTTCCAAAGAACTTGTAATTGGTTTACCAAATAAAAAGTTTGTTAAAGAAGGCCTATGTGATGCATGCCAAAAGGGTAAACAAGTAAAAACCTCATTTAAGGCTAAAAACACTATTTCAACTAGTAGACCCTTACAATTACTGCACATGGACCTTTTTGGACCTTCTAGGACAAAAAATTTGGTGGAAATCTCTATGCTCTTGTAATTGTTGATGATTTCTCTAGATTCACTTGGACCTTTTTCTTAGCACAAAAGAATGAAGCTTTTAAAGCTTTTAAGAAAATGGCTAAGGTTGCTCAAAATGAGAAAGACGTGAAAATTGTTTCAATCAGGAGTGACCATGGAGGAGAATTCCAAAATGAGGAGTTTGCTAACTTTTGTGATGAACATGGTATAAAACACAATTTTTCTGCACCTAGAACTCCACAACAAAATGGAGTAGTTGAGAGGAAAAATAGGTCACTTAAAGAAATTGCTACAACCATATTAAGTGACTCTAATTTACCAAAGTATTTTTGGGCTGATGTTGTGAGTACTGCATGTTATGTTTTGAATAGAGTTCTAATAAGGCCAATTCTGAAGAAAACTCCATATGAACTTTACAAGGGAAGAAAACCTAACATTTCTCATTTTCATGTCTTTGGCTGTAAATGTTTTGTGCTAAATAATGGCAAGGATTATCTTGGGAAATTTGATCCCAAAGCTGATGAGTGTATTTTCCTAGGTTATTCATTAACTAGCAAAGCATATAGAGTGTTTAATAAGCGTACTTTATCAATAGAGGAATCTGTTCACATAACATTTGATGAGTCTAACCCCAAAAGGTTGGGAAATGACATTTTTGATGATGCAGAAACTCTTGAGGATGAAGTGAAATCGATGAAGGAAAGGAGAGCAACAAGGAAAAGGAAGATGAAGAAAGCAATAAAGAACCTCCAGTAGAACTTCAACAAGAAAATCTTCCTAAGGAGTGGCAAGCTTCAAAGAATCATCCGCTAGACAATATCATTGGTGAGATCACCAAAGGGGTAACCACTAGAAACTCTTTAAGGAATATTTGAAATACCATGGCATTTGTATCTCAAATAGAACCAAAATGTGTTGATGATGCTATTAATGATGAACATTGGATGATTGCAATGCAAGAGGAGTTAAATCAATTTAAAAGGAACAAAGTTTGGGATTTAGTTCCAAAACCCAAAAGTAACCAAATAATCGAAACTAAATGGGTGTTTAGAAACAAAATGGATGAGAATGGAATAATAATAAGAAACAAGGGTAGACTAGTAGCTAAGGGATACAATCAAGAAGAAGGAATTGATTATGATGAAACATATGCTCGCGTAGCTAGATTAGAAGCCATAAGAATGCTCTTAGCCTATGCTTGTATAATGAACTTTAAACTGCACCAAATGGATGTGAAAAGTGCCTTTTTAAATGGAATAATACAAGAGGAAGTATATGTAAGCCAACCCCCTGGCTTTATTGATAGTGAATTCCTAAATCATGTCTATAAACTGACTAAAGCCCTCTATGGACTCAAGCAAGCTCCTAGAGCTTGGTATGAGAGGTTAAGCAATTTTCTCCTAGAGAAAGGATTTAAAAGAGGAAAAGTTGATACTATACTATTTATTAAAACAAAAGCACACAATATCTTACTTGTTCAAATATATGTTGATGACATTATTTTTGGTGCTACTAATGAGTCTTTATGCAAGGAATTTGGTGAACTAATGCAAAGTGAATTTGAAATGTCCATGATGGGAGAACTTACCTTCTTTCTTGGACTTCAAATTAAACAATGCCAAGATGGAACCTTAATAAGCCCAACAAAGTATTTCAAGGAACTACTAAAGAAGTTTGGAATCGAAAGCGCAAAGGAAATGGCAACACCAATGAGTCCAAATTTGCTACTTGGACAAAGATGAACATGGTAAATCTATAGATGTATCCAAGTATAGAGGTATTATCGGATCCTTACTTTATCTTACTGCAAGTAGGCCAGATATAATGTTTAGTGTGTGTATGTGTGCAAGGTATCAAGCTAATCCTAAAGAATTACATCTTACTGCAGTTAAAAGAATCATGAAGTATCTTTTAGGAACAAAAGAAATGGGGCTGTGGTATCCCAAGGGATCCACTTGCACATTAATAGGATATTCCGACTCTGACTTTGCTGGATGCAAGTTAGATAGGAAGAGCACAAGTGGAACATGCCAATTATTAGGAAATTCCCTAGTGTCCTGGTTTAGTAAAAAGCAAACTAGTGTGGCCTTATCCACAGCTGAAGCAGAATAAGTTGTAGCTGGGAGTTGTTGTGCTCAAATCCTATGGATGAAACAACAATTAATTGACTATGGCATTTATCTGGATCATATACCAATAAAATGTGATAACACTAGTGCAATTAATCTAACAAAGAACCCAATTATGCACTCAAGAACCAAGCATATTGAAATTAGGCATCATTTTATCAGGGATCATATTCAAAGTGGTGATGTTGTGATTGAACATATAGATACAACCAAGCAATTAGCTAATATATTCACCAAACCACTAAATAACGAAAGTTTCTTCTTTATACGAAGAGAACTTGGCATAATTGATCCTCAAAATAATTAATAACAAATGGCACGCAGGGCAGCATAAGTTGCTAAAAATTATGAAGGACATGGGCAAGATGCTAAGCGTCCTTAGGTGTCTGAAATTTATTTTGGATGTTTTGATGTATTGTATAAGTTCTGAAATGCTTTATTATCAATGAATGCAAGACTGTTTATTAAGATTGATTTTAATATTCTCCATAGTTTCTTTTTGATAATGACAAAGGGGGAGAAAGATGAACCATACATCTGAGATGAAGTAGAAAGATGAACCATACATCTGAGAAATATGAACCATAAAAATGAACCATGCATTTTCTAATATGCAAAATTTTTAATTTTCATTTCTTTGACAAAGGGGGAGAAATATGAACCATAAAGATGAACCATGCATTTGCTGTAAGATTTTTTTTCTAATATGTAAATTTTTTTGCTCTGATACCAGAGTATGAACTGTTTTGAAAAGACATACTTGAACTTGTAATAAATGCAAGATGATTTTTTTTTGATAATGATATGATAACACTTGATCTTTTGAAAGATATCAATGACACAGGGGAGGACGAAAATAACTCAAGAACCATGCTTACTGAATAGTTGCACTCTGATTTCTTAATAACTAAGGTTAAGTATGGTAAGGTTTGTCATAATCAAAAAGGGGGAGTTTGTAAGACTAAGACCTCATTTATGTTTTGATGTATGACAAACAAAGTGTATTTTGCATAAGATTTTTAATTTTGACTACATACTCATTTCGTGTTAAGTTGCATGCAAGATCACTCGTCCAACAAAGCAAAACTAGCGCACGTCCAACACAGGGAAAATATAAACGCTCGTCCAATGAAGTGAACCAAGAATGACGTCCAACAAAGTAAAGAGCTGATGTCCAATGAACAACTAAAGAGCTCGTCCACTGAAAGAACAAAGAAAGCGCGTCCACTAAAGGAACAACAAAGTAAAATGCTGACGTCCACTGAAAGAACAAAGAAAGCACGTCCACTGAAAGAACAAAGTAAAAAGCTGTCGTCCACTGAAAGAGCACATGAAGCGCGTCCACTGAAAGAAACAGAAGATCTCGTCTGCTGACGTGGCACAGAAGCGCATCCACTGAAAGAAACAGAAGATCTCGTCTGCTGACGTGGCACAGGAGCGCGTCCACTGATGTAAAAGAAGCACGCGTCCACTGATGTAAAAAGGAGCTCGCGTCCACTGATGTAAAAAGGAGCTCGCGTCCACTAATGAAACAGAAGCGCGCATCCACTGATGTTAATAAGAAGCTCCGTCCACTTACATGATATATAAAGCTCGTCTACCAGTTGGAGCCCGTCCAATAACCTTGAGCTAATACTCCGGTCTGCTGACGTGGCAAATAGGCGCGGATATTTTTCTCTTCAATTAAACACGGATATTTGTCTCTTCAAATAAACACGGATTAATTACTCTTCAAATAGACTTGGCTATCCTTTCAGATGGAAACATTTATATTTCAAGAAGGAAGCAATCTCTACAAAGATCAAACAGAATCACATTTTGATATCAAGAATCAAGAAAGCAGATTTTGTCAAATCAGATCCAAATCTGTCTTTAATGATTCCAACGGCTATAATTTGTCTTCTATATAAAGAGGGATCAAAGGAACACTTTTCAACATAAAACAACAACAACAACAACGCAACTCATACTGGTTGTGAAACAAAGTGCTTTATCTCTGAGAAAAGTGTGATAGTTAGAACTTCAATTTGTTTTATCAGGCTTTTAGAGTCTTGCTTCTAGTCAATTCTTTTTGTGAATTAGAGTGGCTAAGAGAGGGTATCTCTTAGGGTTCAACAAGGATAGAAGGGATCCTTGGGTAAAGAAAGCTAGTGTGCTTTCTGGAGATTTTTTTAAGCAAGGAGGGTATCCTTGTGTTGCTGTAATTAGAATTGTGTAATTGCTGATTATAGTGAAGAAATCCATAGAGGTGTGGGACTGGATGTAGGCTTACCAGAGGAGGTAGCCGAACCAGGATAAATCGGTTTGCGTGTTCTTCTAATCCATATGCTCCTTATACTTGTTTAAACATGAATCTTTAAATCTGCAATCTGTGTTAAAATCTGTTGTTACTACTTATAATTCTTCCTGTCATCATCACTTGTTCCATAACCTAATTCTTGGAATTAAAATTGAGTGAAAACCAATTTTCTCTAAAAGAAACACAGCTTTTACTTTAAATTGTTGAATAAGTTTTAACTATCTCAATTCACACTAACCCCCCCCCCCACCACCACCCCCCCTCGAGACCGTAGCCACTACCAACACACCGCATTCCCGACTTGGCTCCGCCTCGTGCAACAGATTCAAGACTTAATCCTGTGGTGCACCAGATTCATGATTTGGCTCAGTGAGGTGCACCAAATTCCAGATTGGCTTGGTCCGTGCACCGATTCCCGACTTCGGTAGGTTTGGTGCACCGATTCTCGACTTGGCTCTGTGGTGCCCCGCATTCATGACTTGGCCTCGGTGTGGTACCCCGCATTCATGACTTGGCTTAGTGTGGTGCACCGTGATTCCCGACTTGGCCTTGGGTGCACCGATTCCTTACTTGGCCTCGGTGTGGTGCACCGATTCCCGACTGGCTCGCTCGTGCACCGATTCTTGACTTGGCCCCGTCCGGTGCACCGATTCCCGCTTTGGCTCGATGTGGGGCACCGGATTCATGACTTGGAGCGGCGGTGCAGCGCACTGGTCAGGTGCACCTGATTCATGGTTTTTCTCCGTCTAGTGCACCATATTCATGACTTGATCCGGTGTGTTGCACCAGATTCGTGATTTGGCTCGGTCTGGTGCACCAGATTCCTGGTTTGGCTCGGTGTGGTGCACCATATTCCTGACATGGCTCAGTGACCACGCCGGGTGCACCCGATTCATGGTTTGGCTCCATCCGGTGCACCGATTCATGACTTGATCCTGTGGTGCACCGGGATTCATGATTTGGCCTTGTAAGGTGCACCGGATTCCTGACTGGGCCTCCTGGGTGCACCGATTCTGACTTGGCCTGGCTCGTGAACCGAGACCGACTTGGCTCGATGGGTGCACGTGATTCATGACTTGGCACTCGCTTGGAGCACCGATTCATGACTTGGCGGGTGGCACCGTATTCGGGGTTTGACCTGGTTTGGTGCACTAGATTCTTGATTTGGCCTCGTGTGGTGCAACAGATTCCTGACTTGTCTCTGGCGTGCACCGGTCTCGCACTGCCATTCATGGCTTGGCTCGCTCGGTGCACCGGATTCATGACTTGATCCAGCGTGGTGCACCGATTCATGATTTGGCTCGATGTGGTGCACCGATTCCACACTTGGCTCCTGACCGGTGCACCGATTCCCGATTTGGCTTGGTGTGGTGCACCAGATTCATGGTTTGGCTCGGTGTGGTGCATCGGTTCCGACTTGGCTCTGGTGGTGCACCGATTCCTTACTTGGCCGTTTGTGGTGCACCGGGATTCCCGACTTGGCTCCTGGTGATGACAACCCAAATGGTGAGGTTGCCTTTGATGATCTTTTTGGTTGAATTTTAACAATTAATTTGCGGAACAATTTTTGGAAACCAAAATAAGAAGAAGAAAATATGAAAATGGTGAAGATTAGAGATGGTATGGCGCCACAAACTAGAGAGTTTGATAAGCCTGTGAAGTTCACCACAAGAATCATGGATTCTTGATAAGAACAAGATGGCTCAACCAAGAACCAAAGAGAGACAATTCTCTCACAAATGGATTTCAATCCAAATTCAACATCCAAGTTATCATTCATGTGTTTAGGGCCCCAATACATATAGCCATGGCTGCCCAAATCTGAATTACATTGTATTCCCCCACATTCCATAACCCCCAAATAATAATGTCACTTAATTCCACAACTAATGACTCACTAAAACCCTTCTGTAACTCGGCCACATAAAGGTGACTTATTACCCACTCTCTATATCATTATGTAACAGCCACACTTATTTCTCAAATTAAAAGTGTAACCACCACACAATTAACTAAAAACATAAAAGACTAATAATTCAAAATGGAGTTACTTTTGGTATGCAAACCAAAAATATTCCTCCCAACTAACCTATGTAATTTCGTGCTCAACATGAGATTAGATGGGCTTGATCCAATTGCAACACTAACAAACTTGGATCCACTCAAATAACCCATTACACTTATTGAATTAAAAGAAAAATGGACTTGCATGCCCTCTTCATGCTTCTTGGGCTTGGATGAGCAAAGTTATTATCTTGGGCTCATTGTCTTCATTACTTGCATGTGCATTTGGGCTTATGTCCATTAAGAGCACCACCAATTGAGTTAGAGCTTCTTGGGCTTTCTTTGCCCTTGCTCTTGTCATTGGGCCACCAAGACCTTGAATAGCTTCTTGATCCAAATCGGTCTCCATTGGCTCATATCATTCTTGTTGAAAAGTTGACTTGCCCCCCTTGGCACATATCATACCCTCCTTCTTGAAGAAATTTCGTCCTCGAATTTATGACTTCAATCCCTACATCAAATGAAAGACATAGATGCCATATTGAAGATAAGTCAATATCAAAAACATTTTTATTTATTTTCTCTACAACTTGCAATAGTCCATCTCTTCTAGGGTGGATATTTGATTTCCTTTTATTGGGAAACCATTTATTCTTTTTATGTACACACACCCAACCTCCAGGATCAAATGGAAATTGATAGAAACCATAAAATGTAGCAAATAAGTGTAACACATTTCCATATTGTACAATCAACACCTCAACACTTTCATAGCCAAGGTAATGAATCATAAGGGTAAATAGAAAATTATACCTCTTGAGAAAATCTACTTTCAAGTTTACCTTTCTTGGCTTGAACATGGTCATACAAGAAAATGTACTTTCTCTGTTTAAAGGCTCAAGAAAGTTGAACCTCAAGGACATTCTCCTTATCACAAACAAGGGATGGTTCGTTTTGAAACAAGACAATCCTCTCAAACACATTAGAATCATCATATGAAAGCTTAAAAGAATTTGCAAAAATGGGTAGAGTAAGAAGGGGAAGAGTAGTTAACCCATCAATTATTGTCACATGCAAACCTTTAGAACTCATAACAAACCTCAAAATGCTAACTTTATTTTGATCAAAAGAGTATGTGAGAAAGTTAGCAAACAAACTTTCTCTAAGTAATCCAACACATTCCTCAAAATTGTTGTGATAAATCAAATGAACATTAGAAAGCACAACAACACATTTATCAAGGAATTCATTCAAGTCTTGATTCATAATTCTCAAATCAATATTAGGAAGATGATAAGAGTCATGCAATTCATCAAGAAGGTTTTCATTCCTATCAAATGTAGAAGAATAACAAGACCCTTTCAATTTACCAAGCATATTACCAAACTTTGTGTTAAGATATCCATGCTTTTGGGAAACCATGCAAGTTCCCAAACCATGGGGTACTTCCCTTTGGATTAGCTCTTCAATTACATCGGTTGTCTTGCAAGCTTCCATTGGAGGAACATCTTCGATTTCCTTCAAAAGAGAATCAACACAAGTAGGCAAAGAGTTAGGAAAAACATCAAAACATGCATTTACTTTTTCCTCCTCACTTTTTGTTTTACTCTCATCTTTTTCTTGTCTCTCACTCTTTTCCATACTCTCATTTTTTTCGCATTTTTTCTCTTGATTATTTTTCACATTTTCATCACTCTTCTTTTCAAATTTTTTTTTTCACTCTTTTTTTCATTTTCTCTCAAATTAGGAGAGACTTCCATAGGTTTCTTTCCATGAGCACTTGCCACGGCCTCCTTAGAGGTTGAAGTGTTGCCCTCATTCGTTAATTTGTTGTGAAGAACTCTATGGCAATGGTATGGAGCATATCTTCTCCTCATTATTTTTCTCATCTCAACCCAAGTCTCAATAGGCTCCGCCCCACATCGTCTTCTCTCTTTTTGAAATTGATCCCACCAAACAAGTGCATAGTCCTTAAATTGAAGAGATGCTAACTCCATTTTCTTTTTCTCATTGTAATTATTGCAATTGAACACTTGCTCTATCTTCATCTCCCATTCCAAATAGACTTCGGGATCATTCTTCCCATGAAAGGTAGGAACTTGGATCTTGACCCTTTCAATTCTATCTTCTCGGTTTTGAAGGATGGCAAGTTGTCTATCATAATTTGCACTCATTTGCTCCATTTGCCTTTGAAGGTTTTGTATTTGAGTAGTCATTCTAGCATAAAGAGTTGAAGACCTTGGAGAAAATGATGGACTATCTTCATGGGCTGCCATCAGTTGAACACACAATATCAAAAGATAACAAGAAATTATAAAATTCCTCACTACACTCCCTCACTTGTGCACACAAATGTATTTCACTCAATTGCCTTTTTCCACACAAGATGTAATTTTCACTCATGCCTTTTTCCACTCAATTGTTCTCTTTTAGGCCTTAGAGGTGTCAAACACAATCCACACAAAAATCCAAAAATCAAGTAACAAAATCACAAAACCTATCAAAAAACGGGAGAATAAAATGAAAGGCTAGAAAAGCAAAGCTATGGGAAATAAGAACAAAGGAAGAAGGGAAATTTTTTTTTTCAAGAACACAAATTGCTCAAATAGACTTTTCTCTTCTCTTCTCTTCTCTTTTTTTTTCCCAAGATTTCATGCACACTTTTTTTTCCTTATAATTTGTGCAATTTTTTTTTCAAACTTTGAAGAAGAGAATCACACTTGCAATTTTTTTTTTGAGCAAGAACAACAACCACGAAATTTTCCCTTCACAAATAGAATCAAAGTGTAATTTTTTTTTTTTGATAGTTTGTTGGTTTAAAAGAAGAAAAGAAGATATTTAGAAGATGAATAACAAAACTCAGAAATTCAACCAAAGCCTAAGCTTTGATACCACTTGATGACAACCAAATGGTGAGGTTGCCTTGTTGAAGATCTATTTGGTTGAATTCTTAACAAGTTAATGCGAAACCAATTTTTGGAACCAAAATAAGAAGAAGAAAATATGAAAATGGTGAAGATTAGAGATGGTATGGCGCCACAAACTAGAGAGTTTGATAAGCCTATGAAGTTCGCCACAAGAATCTTGGATTCTTGATAAGAACAATAGTTGGCTCAACCAAGAACCAAAGAGAGACAATTCTCTCACAAATGGATTTCAATCCAAATTCAACATCCAAGTTATCATTCATGTGTTTAGGGCCCCAATACATATAGCCATGGCTGCCCAAATCTGAATTACATTGTATACCCCCACATTCCATAACCCCCAAATAATAATGTCACTTAATTCCACAACTAATGACTCACTAAAACCCTTCTTTAACTCAGTCACATAAAGGTGACTTATTACCCACTCTCTATATCATTATGTAACAGCCACACTTATTTCTCAAATTAAAAGTGTAACCACCACACAATTAACTAAAAACATAAAGGACTAATAATTCAAAATGGAGTTACTTTTGGTATGCAAACCAAAAATATTCCTCCCAACTAACCTATGTAATTTCGTGCTCAACATGAGATTAGATGGGCTTGACCCAATTGCAACACTAACAAACTTGGATCCACTCAAATAACCCATTACACTTATTGAATTAAAAGAAAAATGGACTTGCATGCCCTCTTCATGCTTCTTGGGCTTGGATGAGCAAAGTTATTATCTTGGGCTCATTGTCTTCATTACTTGCATGTGCATTTGGGCTTATGTCCATTAAGAGCACCACCAATTGAGTTAGAGCTTCTTGGGCTTTATTTGCCCTTGCTCTTGTCATTGGGCCACCAAGACCTTGAATAGCTTATTGATCCGAATCGGTCTCCATTGGCTCATATCATTCTTGTTGAAAAGTTGACTTGCCCCCCCTTGGCACATATCAGTTGGTCATTGGTTAAGCATAGAATCACGGCA